>CAAKHG010020221.1:10113-23590 GCA_901007715.1 Dactylopterus volitans
TTTTTTTTCATACATTTTCACATCAGCTGCCGATGATTCGAACACATGCAGAGCCTCTCACACACACACACACACACAAGAAACAAAACTTTGAGAAGTCGGCCCTGGCAGATGATGTTAAATAATAACAGCAGCAACAGAGATTTCCGCCGAATACTGTGCACCTCTGACATGATGTAAACGATGCAATTTGATCGCCAAACTGCTTATCTAAGGACTGCATTGAAGACTATATTGATCCGAAAAGACCAACATCTTGACACCTAGTCCTGCTGCTCTGCCACCGCTGCTCTCTGTTCCCACATTCAAAATCAGTAAACCTCACTCGATGAAACTGACTGGAGTCACTCAAACGCATGAGGCCCGGAACACTGCGACGCTGAGGCGTGACTGAATCAATCCAATCGACAGCGGAAAAGCACAACTGTTGTCATGACACTGACGAGACGCTGTTTTTGATGTGGATCAGCCATATCTAAACACTGTGGCGGAGTGTGGTTGGGATCCTGAATACAGCTTCCATGAACCGAAATGTGAATTCCTCACCGAGTATCGAAAACAAGGGCCATCAGTTGGCACTGAATGTCTGATCTGATTAGCCTTCTCTGCTTAAATAGCTCACATTTTTAATCAAAATGATGCCAAAGTTTCTGTCCAGCTGCTTATTTTGTTTACCGATACACTGATAGATAATATCAGCCACTACAAACAAAGTGCAGGTATGTCATCATCAGCACATACAGTGTATCAGCCAATAAATTACATGACTTGACATTTCTTTTCAATGGTGAAACGTCCTTACATACCGTTACACAAATTAAATGTAACACGCCTTTCAGTTAACATGGTGCGGGCATGGTATTAAAACAGGTGGAAAACATTAGTTTTGTTTGGGACAATTTTCAGCAGTGAATGAACATTTTCTATGGAGCTCATGGTCAAAATATACTAGAGAAGGTGTGTGTGTGTGTGTGTGTGTGTGTGTGTGTGTGTGTGTGTGTGTGTGTGTGTGTGTGTCCTTGAACATGTCGCCAAGCCGGACATTAACAGGTGAAAAGCCCACAACGTCCAAGTAAAAGAAAACGGCATGACACTGCCCTATTGGTTACTGATGTCGAGATTCTTATTTTTTGTGATAGAATTCTAAAATAGTAGAAATGTGTACCATTACCAAACCGAATGTGCACAGACTCACATACAATTTCCGAAAAAAAACACTGGATGAAGCCAGTTCTTGTTTCAATTTCATTGATATACTGTGCTATAGGCAAAGGGTTTTTTTTTTTTTTTTTTTTACAGATGGGATTTTGGACCCTTCCATAACTCCGTAAATCTGATATTGTCATCAGCCAATAAAAAAATCAATTATCACCACGTTATTAGTAATAAAAGATTATATGACTCAAGTCATGAATGATGCATGAACAAACCACTCTGTAAAAGCCTCAGACTATAGATTAGAATAAAAGTCTCTGTGAGGGCTAATGAAGCGGAGATTTCTGGCTCAGAGGATGAAGAAAAATACATTTGAGAAAATGCGCTTTAAGGAAATGTGTTGTAAAACTCCATACATTTTTAGACATAAAAAAAAAACCCCACTGCAGCTGAATCAGTAGAATTACCCCCTGGTGGTCGAATGCCTACGTCAACCACACCATTTTACATCCACATCTGTCCGGAGTCCATAATGTGTGCGGGGAAGACTTTAATGGAGGGTTTTAAAAAGGAGGTATTCAGTGTTCCCCTTGTGTCCCTGTTCTTGACAGTCAGTGATCACCAGTGAACTTTTTCTGCACAACATTTTGGAGGTCATGGTGAAAATGACTCGTGAGCACCTGGTTATCTTCATGCTATTTAGAAATTTGAGTGAAATTTTGCCACAATCAGCAAATGAATTGTTCAGCTATGGCCAAAAAAAAAAAAAAACCAACATGTTTTTGAGGCCACAGTGACCCTTGATCATGTCAGCCTGGAGGCCCAGTGGATGTTTGTGCCAGATGAGATGAGGATCTGTAAAGGTGCTCCTGACATATCGCATGGAAGAGAATAAGGGACAACCTGGACGGACAACCAGGAATCATTGAGCCTCCAGCCATGGCTAACGCTAACATTGCCACCCAGCCCCCAAGCAGGGTGGCACCAGTTTTGGTGGTGCCACCCACCCATGTAATGGAAATTAAACAGTCCAAATTCTCAAAACTGACTGGTGCATGAAAAAGCATCATCTTTGTCTGCAGCGTTTGGCCTTGATAGATCTCAACAAAGGAGCCTATGACAAAAATATAATATATCACACAATATTTGTAAGATCATTTGTTCGTAGAAATTGATGGTTTGGGTCTGCAAATCGGATTTGTTGGCTGTAAAAAAAAAAAAAAAAAAGCCCCAAAACAACGAAAACAAACACATATGGGCATTTCCTTCATGCTGTACATGCATTCACAGTGCTGAGAGCAGCTGAGAGTCAAACGGCTTTCAAGGTTCACTCGTCAATAGAGCTGCAATGACAGCATGACCGAGGCATGTCCAGCAAACACGCGCTGGAATAAACATCATGCTACAAAATTGATCCGTGTGTGAGAGAGGACGTGAAATCTGTTGACATGCAGGGGAAAAAAAAAAAACATCAGATGAAGGTAAAGAAGAGGGAGGGGCTTCAAGGTGACCCCAGCCTCCTGGTTCCACACCCAGGCACGGCTAATCAATTGCTACATCAGAGGCGAGCAGGGGTGGGCAAACAGAGAGGGGGGTGGGGGGACAAAGAGATCACACACTGTAACAGACGATGAATTAGAGGAGGAGGTTGTGGCGGAAAAACAGAAGAAAAACAGGAAGGTGGGAGGGAGATGACTTACCAATTCATATTCGTCAAAAAGCTGGATGAGCGAGGGGGGGATGAAGGTGTGGAAGCCTTGCAAGAAGGCATTTATTTGAGGCTGGATGGCTCGTGTCATCCTCAGCTCTGTCACCAGCTGAACATACTCGGCCTGACGCGCACACACACACGCGCGCGCACACACACACACACACACACGCACACACACGCACAAGATTGAAGTGAAGAATAACTGAAGGGAGGCAGAGGAAAGAACGCTCATACATAGTTATCCTCCGTTTCTGTCAGGCTGCTCTCGCCTTGGAGGACATCGCCATCTAGAGAGAGACTGCAGTACTGCGCCCTCTAATTAGCGCTCTCTTCCAGGCAAAAAGCTGGAGCGGAGAGATTAATCGCTCGCAGTGGACCTACTATGGATGAATATACTTGAGGGGAACTTAATCCAGTAATTAATGCCACCTTCAGCCGCGCTGCCGCAACAAGACGCCACAAAAATTCAGAAAAGTCTCTAACTGCAGTAGAATAAAGCCGCCGGAGTCAATGTCTCACCTTCTCAGCAGACTTTTAAAAGATCAAAGCCTTAGACTCGCTGTCATTTATAGCGCAATCATAAATAATTGAAGGGGAGAGGATGTAGTTTTAGGTGAGTCACTTTAGGGTTCAACTTAGTATTACAAAAGTAGAGTATAGGAATATAGCAAAATCATCAGTAAAAGTAAAAGAAAACTGAAAATAAACTTGGTTAAATAAAATAAATACATTTGTAATACATACATTTAAATGAAGCTGAAAACCACCGCAAACCACCATGTAAATTTTAGATAAACTATAAGACCTCTAAGCTCAATGAATCCACTAAATTTACGACAGAAGAAGTTAGTTAGTTCTGCATCATTTTGTGACCTTCTGGATTAGCACCACTTCTTTAGTCGTGCTGCAAGTAAATCAGATTCTCACTCGGTAATTATTGTGGCCAGAATATCTATGATTTTGATATAATTGCCATACTTATTCAAAATGTGAAATAAAAAATGCCATCAGTCAAATTAATTGAACTTTGTTTGTCTTTTCTTTTCTTTTTTTGACCAAAGAATTACACTCAAACAATCTGGCACTGTAAATGTGCAGAAGTGTAAAAAAAGGAAAAATTACACTTAAAACAGGAGCACTGGATTATTTACATGATATTATCATATGTACATGTACATTATTAGCACAATGTAATAACTTTAATACCTCATCATGACACCGCTCAAGCTAAAAAGTCTGTATCTATTTTAAAAATGATTTGTCAAATGCAGATTACTTTACAGGAACCTGTATAAATACATCTTTAGGGAAGTATGAACATGTACATTTTTCTCGTGTTGAGACTGCATGTGTTGGCGCCTCCGGCTGTGCATGCGGTGGCGTACCTTGTTGTCCTGGGTGACCAGGATGCCGGTGCCCCCTGGTTTAAGCGGCACTTCCTCCATTGCCCCGAACACATCCGTCTCCACTGAGAAGGTGAGTTCCAGACCCAGATCGCTGATGTCATTGTCCAGGATCCACTGCAGGTTTTTGGCGTACTCTGGATCAATGGACGACACGTCCTGATAGTTCACTGGGATGCCTGGAACGCACAAACACACATTTATTTCTGTATAGTCTGGATTTTATATTAGTGTTGATGCATTGGGGTTTGACAGTCATAAACTACAATGTCTTGATGTTTTGGATGGAAAATCTTCCAAAACAGCCTGTGCATCCCTCAGCAGTTGTTAAAAACCATCACCAAGAAGCAATTATCAAAATGAATTTGTGCTATTTTGAAGTTAGGCGTCTTAGAAACGCCATAATTTGTCATGTTAGCAGTTCCATACTAAATGATGTGTGAGCCATCTGCCAGTATCTATTTCAGGCTTTTTGCCTGAATAGCAGAGGCATGACAGGAATAAAGAGGAAAGAGAGGAGGAATGACAAGGGGAAAAAAAAAGGCCCGACTTGACTGCAGCCAATTATCAACAGCTTTAACAAAAAAAAAAAATCATAAATCAAATTATCTGCTTTCTGACAGATTTTCAATATTGTAAAAGGGTGTGTGTGTCTCTGTATAGGAAAGTATCATTGTTGCAGACAGACAGTGGATGAACCATGCTGACTCACAGTAGCGAGGGGTGATATACACTGAGGCTATAATGTTGCCATGGAGTCAGTGAAAGTCATGAGTGCAATAATCAGCTCAGTCTATAGGAGTTAGTTTGCTCAAAGCTCTTAAAGAGATAACAGGTGTAGATTGAATGATTTCTAATCTGATTTAGGTAATCTTGAAATTCACTTTCAAACAGCCCAAGTTCCTTTGATTCCACACAGCATGTTTTTTGATCCAGTTTGAGAGTTGTGGCGTTGGCATCAATGCAGTTTAAACTGTTAAATGTAGAGAACCCACATCACCACTTAAAATTCAGGATGTCTGTTGTCTCGAGGACTGAACAAAAAAGGGGTCTACGACAATTCCAGGAAAGTAGACGTGATTGTCCATCTTGATAATTGAATTTCTAAATTGCACTGGTTGCGTCAACCTTCTCAGACCTATTAAGGATAGAACTATTATTATGCCACCTCAAAACACACATGCACGCACACACACAGCCATGTCCTTTGCTCGCCTCAATTTATTTGAGGCACTTTATTCATTTCATTTAATCCACTAAGTTTACGAAACACGTCACTGAGGTATGTAACCTTAATGAGGGCGTCGTCACCGTTACTTTAAGAAGATTCCGATGTCATCCCGCAATTCAAACACCTTCGATCAAACCACACCAATCAGGACTCGCTGTGAAACAAAACGGCTCTGTGATTGGATGCCATTTCCTCATACAGCTCAGAAAGATTTTGAGATTTCACGGGCCTTGCTATAATGTAGTTTGCTGTGGCAATGATGTCTCTCATGACTTTACGCAGTTTGAGACCCATCTATTGAACCTCTTTCCGTGGCGCAATGAGAGGAACCCGTCTGCTAGTGTCATTTATCTGTATATTTCCGCCGACGGCACTTCAACACCGGCACAGAAAGACAGCCATACCCATTACATACGAGAGAAAAGGCACCAGCTGCACGGGCAGCCACACTTTTCGGTGCAGAGAAACATCCTCAACTGCAAAGTAAACTACTAAAAACAATGCAGAAACACAATAAAGGGCAACTCGGCCAATACATGTGAACCAAACAACACCTGGGTAATTAGGACGCAATTTCAATCTGCACTTTAGTCCATGAACACATAACCCCGGATCACACGTGCAGAAAGGTCGGCCCACCAACCCCAACATGCTGCAATATTCATTTTTGATTAGCTTTCTCCCGTGTTGCTTCACAGTGGTTGGTAATATCAGTTCATTAGATTCAGGCCACCTGCCTCATAATGTGTGCAGTAAGTTTGTGTCAATGTTGTCAGCTAGTTTAAAGCTTAAACGCACACAGCATGAGAAGTTAAAAGAGCTGTGGGAGTCATATATAACTGCCATATATACACCCATTAGAGTGAGTCAATGTAGAGAAAAACAACAGCTGTCACTACACATGGCTGGGGATAGGTAAATAGCTCCTGTTACATTAATTTCTCACCTGTATTTGTGTTATAAATCATCATCATCATGCTGATATCTCACTCATTATCATTAAACATCAGGATCGATGATACGCTTAAAGCACGCATACTGAAATAGGCTGTGATGAAGGGAAATAAGCACCCGAGTGTAAATGATCAGTAATAAATTGCTTATATTTGCACCACTGAAATTTTACAAAAACGCAGTGGGGAGCAACAACACAAACAACATCACAATCTTGTGTATTTTTTTTTTTTTTTTTTTTTTTTACCCAGTATGTGTTTGTAGAAGGATCGGGTGAAATAGATGTTGACCAGCTGTCGGTGGTAGAGGGCCAGGCCCAGGATCTGACCCGCGAACCGGAAGTAGTTCAGGTGGTCTGGGTTCACTGAGGAGTTACTGTTGGGCTGGAAGGTGGTACCTGTGGATCACGCACACAGACATGCACACGCACAGACACGCACGCGCACAGACACACGCACACAGACACACACATACAGACACAGCTGTAACTCTTACGTCGCAGCATCCTGCTTGTGAAACCCGACGTTATCAAAACACGGTGAGCGCTGCGTACCATCAGCTGACTGGGTGAACAGCGCGTAGTCCGGGTTGATGATCTCATTGGACAGGATGTCAAACCACTCCCGAACAACACCCTGACCCTATAACACGCGCACAAACGCACAAAACACACGCTCGTGACCACAATGCTGGCATTGCTCATCAATCACCTGGAAAACGGAGAAAAAGAAATGGGTGTGCTGCTGAAAACTCGTATAAAAGTTAAATAAAAACCCACCATCCCCTCCTCTCCATGGAAGCGGACAGCAATGCCTTGTTTCAGCTTCTCATTGGTGGACTTGGAAACCATCTCGCAACTGCTCCGGAATATGGAGTCTGATGATGCCATGCAAAAAGAGCTTACATTTGGCATCATAAAAGCCGGGACACAAAGCGGGAGCAGGAGATGGGAGGGACAGATGGGAGACGTGCCACCTGTCCTGTACACGGGCCAAATATCAACACCATGTAAAACACACAAAATGTACACTCGAAATAAAACTTACACTACTCATTGCATAATAATAGTCACACTAGCAAAGAAAGTTATTTATATTTCCAAGTATATTTATAAAAGTTTAGAATCCTTAAGAGCAGTCGCTTCCTCTTGGTTGAGGGGCCGATGTAACACAAGAAGGAGAGCTGAAAATAGGTTCCCTTTGATTGCACTTAAGTCTTCACACGCGGACAATGATGATGCACCTCTGTGGATGAGGAGGATGTCGTTCTCGTTGACTGGACGATGAACCATGTCTGAGTCCGGTTGACCGGCCAGCAGATGCTCGTAGAACCACTCGCAGCGATCCTTGAAGGGCTGAGAGCGAGGGGGAAAAAAAACAAAAAAAAAAACAGGACTTCAACCAACAGCACACAGCACTTCTCTAAACTAATTACCACTCCGCTTTGCTTTCAGCTCTCAGACTGTGGATTTTTTTTCCGTCTAAACCGACGGCTCGGAAAGCCTTCAGTGTTGAAATACTCGTCTGTAATACAGAGATGAGGCTGAGCTCGATTTGCATAATGTATGCCTTTGTTCTTCAAGCGTTGGAGGTAGAGTGAAGGCTGAGCGAGGGAGGCAGAGGAAAGCTTTTCCTCCTGGGGCTGCGGGGCATACCGAGAGAGGAATCAGGAGATGAAATCAAATTCACCAGGTTAAAGTCTGTAATTAAAACAAGGGCCTGCTCCCAGGCGAGTCATAATCCATAGGTAACGAGGTTCTGGGGCTGCAGCGCAAATATGAATAGTGAAGAGTGAGTGAGCAGCACAAAACTTGCGAGAAGCACTTAAAATTTATACAGCCATATAAATAGAACTTAACACACGTGTTATTGCCATGGTTATAACACTATTAAGTGGTCATGAAGTTGAGAACGGGAACTTTCAAAGTCACTTTCCATAATTAACTAAAGCCACAAAGGCAGAGAGAGACTCGCTGCTACTTTTCAAAGTAGAAAACACTAGAAGAAGAGAGGACAATAAGCCCATACTTCTCCACCAACAGTGTATTTTGCATACAAGCGAGATGGGTCACATAGAAATGGTTAATGGGAAGCATTTGATTCGCTGACAGAAAAAGAACCTATTAGAGAGACACAGTCATAACTCAATGATGACCCTGATAGATCTATCTCAGCAAATGAAGTTTATCCACAGGACGGCAATTTGCTGAAACATGAAATTTCATCCGCCGAAACACGCATCCCATCCTTTGATTCAGGCCTGGCTGATGCCCATGTTTGAGAAACACAGTTTCTCCATCACAGGATATTTTTTACAATTGACAATGCAAGATTTTGTCAATGATATATTGATTTGTAAGGTGAGGCAAACGTGGATGTCTACGAACTAACTTGACAGATCCGCAGCATTGCACCAGGAAACAAAGCGGCGCGCGCGAGGATGAACTGGCGCTCGCAGCTTTGGCAAACGTCAGCACATAAAAAAATCGGCCCACTTTATGGGATCATAACCAGTCTCCAAACGTCCATTAAAGACAGCCGTTCATGTCTAACCTGGCCCTTGATGATGTGCATGAAGCGTGACATCAGCTCCGGACACTCCAGCAGGAAGTGGAAGTGGTTAAAGATGATCCTTGGGTTCCTGTGGGACGTGAGCACAGACAAGCAAGGGAGAAAGTGAGAGGACGGAGAGACCACAGCAGAAGTTGTAAACTGAGAGCTTCTCGGTGGATCCGTCGCCAGTCTCTCGAGGCCGTATGAGGAGGCTGAGTGCCACGTTGACTCACCTGGTTACGAAACACTTCAGCACCTCGTCGTGTTTGCAGACAAACTCGATGAAGCGGGGGGACGTCATCCTGGGCGAGGAAAGAGAGGCAGTGACGCAGGGAAAAGAGATGGACATCAGCAATGACTCGGCTGCAGAATCCTCCCGATAATTAGCTCAAATCCATCTGGGACTACTTCACCCAAAATCATGTTGGATTATAGAGGAAGACAAGACTAGATCAGAATCTGATAGGAGAGACAAGTGAAAAGGGCAAGAGCAACAAAAACAGGCAGGGAGACGTCTCACTTCAGTCAATACCAGGCAGCTACCGGCTGCTGATTAAGCATCTTTAAAGATCTAATTGCATATTGTAACAGAACAGCACAGGAGTTGAATCAAAGAGCGAAACGTGAGAGCAAATAGGAGATAGAGAGATAGTGAGAGAGATTATTACAGAAATTCGGGTTTTGTGTTTTTGCACTTTATTTGGTTTCAGCTTCTTGATTGCAGCTTAGCTTTTATTTCTTTCCAAACACGCCTGCTAATTCGGTGTAGATTTAGTTATCGAGCACATATCATCTGTCAGTAAAACTTTTCTTATCTGGACTTTGGAGGATGAACTTTCCCTGAACGTTGATTTTGCTCAATAGGAGGTTGCGATTTCGTTCACGAGCATTGAATCAGAAGACATCTGATCCCCCGTCGGTGATCTGACCCTCAAGAATATCAGTCAGCGTAGAGTTGCAGATATAATCTTTGTTGATTGTTTCAAACTTCCGAGGGTGTTTTGTTTTGGCTTTGATTGTCTGATAAATTCTTGCAATTACTTTAGTAATTACCTCTGTCTGTCTGCCTGCCTGCCTGCCTAGCTGCCTGTCTGTCTGTCCTGTCTGCGGAATACTCAAAAAGTTCTGAAACTATTTGGATGAAAATGGTTTTGCAGATAGAGTCGGGGATTCTTCACAATAGCGAGGCGGAGCAAAGATGGGGTGCTATGAGCCAGACCTAAAGCTGCAGATGTGGGAAACGCAGTCGGGCATGAGCTCAGACACGCGTGGTCCAACGAGGCGCGTGAGCAGGGATCTTACGTCTTTTCTTTTTCGTCACTTCTACACATCATAGGTCAGGCTGCGCGTTATATTCAAGGCGAGTCGGCAGAATAAAGTGAAAGTTATCGGCCACGCTGATGCCACAAACTCTTTTGGAAGTTTCTCACCAGCTACAAGTCAGGTTACACAAACAGATGAGCATTACCCCAGAGGCCGCCCGACTTGATTTCTGAGCTGCAAACATCTGGTGATTTAAAAGAGGATAAATTTTGCTGCCTTAGCAGAGATTTGTGCTCTGTGAGTTGTTTATTTGTTTGTTTCTTTTATTTATTTATATATATTTTTTAAAAATCTCATCACATTTTTTTTCCTCATTCAGAAATACTGGAATACAGACATGAGTCTATTAGCAAGAAATTACCTGGAAACCCTAAAAGTACAAAAAGGACGGGAATTAGCAAAAGAAATGAAATAAAAACAGCAATAATCTGATTTTCATTGGTGTGTCATTACAAACATAAGTTTTATCAAAAAAGGACAAGACAGCCATATTTCTAATTATATGAATTTTTATTGTTTGTGTGGTCAGATTGTTTTGTGCTGAAACAAAAGGTAAATTAAACTAATCCTCTGTTGGTTGTAACCAAATAGTTGACAAACTGATGAATTTGTTAATTGGTTAATTTAAAAAAAAAAAAAAAAAAGTTAATTTGCTGAAGAGTTACAATGAGGGTGCATGACGGGGGAGACGTGACTACGGCTGAAACGGAAAGTAAATTCCCGCCTATCGCTTAAATAGGATGTGCGTCGTTAATCTTTAATCACCAGTAGTACGCAAAGCTGCATGTAAACAGGAATATTAGTGGGATCATCATTTTCATTAGCCATGTAAACAGTGTATTCAGAATATTGACCTTTTTTTCAGAAAAAGAGAGCTGGCTTCTGGCAAGTCCTTTCTGAATTCTTTCGACGTTCTACTTGTTTGATGATAGCAGAAGACAGACGTGTACACCAGATTAACTATACCGTGGCAGCGTTGACAGACAGTATAGGGGGGTCACAGATGGCTCGGATGGAAATTTTAATGTAGTCTGACTGGCTGTTGTCCATCTGCACAGGTTGAGCTGCGCGCCTGAAGTTAGGCTGACAAGCTTCTGTCATCTATATTTCTTTCTGCAGTCAGTCATGTTAAAAGTCAATAAAGCTGATGCCACAGCTGCCATCCCCAGCTCTCATTCACCACTGTTGATTCCATCAGATGACTGTCAGACTTTCCTTTTTACGGGGTTATTTTTCAATGTAATGCAAAGCTAAATGAGCAGTAAAAGTACAAGTAATGGCCTTGCCTCTTTGTTTCTATGCTGATTAGATATTATACAACCAAAATCTGAGTACTGACCCTTGTGGCATCTGGCAGGAGCAGCACATGTAAAAGGCCTGGATCACGGCGCTGAGACGATTGGCTGTCATGGAGATGACGTCCTCCCCGTCCACGTAAACCTCTGTTTCCATGACAATCTGACGGTCCAAAGAGGAGGGGAGCTTTGGCGGGGAGCTGGAGGTGTCGACCTCCCGCTGTTTGAGAAGCAGAGACGCGATCTCACTGCTGCTGGAGGAGGACGACGAGGGGTTCTTCCTGTTCCTGTCCAGCTCAGTGGAGATCAGCACCAGCCATTCATCCAGGGAATGCCACAGCAGCTCCAAAGGCTTAAGACGTGCAGGAGGTGAGAGGTAGTGGTGATAAAAGAGAGAGAGAGAGAGGGAGAGAGAGAATGATCCAAGGAGACGTTACAATAGTGGAATGGCTTTGACCCTTCAGGATATCTACAGGTATCAAAAAGCTTCATTCATTCCTTTACCACCTTTTTTTATCATTATTATTTTATCTGAGATTGAAGTGAGGCAAACCTCAAAGAAACAATTAGCTCCAGAGAATGACTTTAGACTTTAGACGAGACTGCCCTCTGGCTTTGCTAGACTAAACAGGCCGTGGCTCTCAGAGGGAAAGCAGCAAAAAGTAATAACGTCAAGAAACGTCACATAAGAAGCCCCAAGAAGATGAAAGCACATCTGTAAGTAGGTTATGACCAACATAGCCATCTCTTAAGATAAATCTTGCTCTACACTAATCTCAATATTATTATTAACATTATTAGTAGTATTAGTAAGAGTAACAGTAGTATATAACCTTTCATACATAAAATGAAGTTCAAATTGCTTAATGAGGAATATATATGCAAGAAATGCTATATATCTATATTGCCAAATGAAATTATCTGCAGTAAAGTATATGGTGTTGGGAGATTTTGTCAATATTGCTGACTCCTTGCTCAATCCGAATCCACATTAAATCATTAAATGTACAATGTCAGTCACATTAATGAGAGAAAATAAATCTGATAATCCAGTTCTGCATGAGTATTTGTTGCGCTTAACTTCAAACCATAAAACCTGTCTGCGGCTCACATCTGAAGACGGCAGAACCTTATCTTGTCTCACATCTGCAACCAACAGCAGGGGTGTTTATTGGCATTGTTGGAAAACATAAACTCACCTCAGTATAAACGTGCCAGTGTTACCAACTGTCATACAAAGAAAGCAAGGGTAGAACATACTGAATATTCATGGAACCTGACCAGGTGGCTGTTATTGGCTTTAAAAACAACAAAGGAAGAAAAACTTCCAACACCCCCTGAATAAGGCCGAATAAGTTTGAGAAATGATGTTGAAGCCACGATTAGAGGATTTTTCCGAGATAAAATACCCTGGCTCGGCCTCTGTTGGCAAATCATCTGAGACAAAACACTCTTGATTAGCAACATTAGATCTGAGAATGGAGTTATGACCGGCTTGTTCTACAAAGCATTTAAATTCAGACCAACTAAAAAGCGTTTGTCGATGATGATGATCTCAGCCAGTGAGTTCCTGTTCCTTCAGTTATAAGAATCAATTATAAGACTATGATTGATAATTTATAAATGAATATAGGCATTTCAGTAACTGCTGATCTACTCAGGATTTTCACACAACCATCTCTGGGGTTTACAGATGATGGTCCAAAAGATAAGATATCCAGTGAGCAGTGAGTTCTCTGGGAGGAAATGCCTTGTTGATGCCAGAGGTCAGAGGTGAATGGCTAGACTGGTTCCAGCTGATAGAAAGATGACAGTTACTCAATGAACCATCGTTACAGCCGACGAAGCAGGAG
>CAAKHG010020221.1:31437-45586 GCA_901007715.1 Dactylopterus volitans
TGTCATGCATTTCTGCCGCCCCCTCCCCCCCAGTCCCTAAAATCTCCTAATCTTAACAAGCATTGTGCGGCTATGACATCATTCCTCATGGGGATGTCCTCTCCCTCACACACTGCACTCGCCATTTACAAAAACACGCTCAAATATACAGTCTTGCAACTGAACTTCAATTAGAGCAGGGTGAAGAACTGTCTTACTTGGCAGCAATGTGCAGCAGACTTCTCTTCACGCGCCCGAAAGCGTAGTTCACGTCAAACTTGGAGTTGAGCAGCAACTCTGACACTGACCTTTTGGGGAAGAGGATGAGACGGGTGAATCATTTCCTCAGGGAACCAAAAACGTAAATGGACTAAACTGAGGAAAACACGACTCATGATTCTTGGCAAGAACAGGTAAACACGGTGCACATGGCGCATCACAGCAGAACACTATTTAGACCAAACACGCCACTCATGTGACGAAAAGTGTGGCTACCTGTGCTGGTCGGCCATAACCATCGGCATGAGCGTGTACACAGCAGTCTCGTTGTCTGTGGACGGAAGAAAAGAGGGACAAGAAAACGTTATCAACAGTCATCGTTCCACTAATCGGTTCATTTGTCAGGCTGAGCTGCATTAATTTCACACTTCCAATTCACTGCAGGACAATAAAGTGCGGTGATACATCAGAAAAAGTCTATATGATCAATGATGTGATTTTATGGAACTATGGCACGACAATGACCATCTATAATTATCAATAGTAACTATGAAATTCAGACATGCTTTGTTTTATTGGTAACTGTCTAACACGGCTACAATTAATGATTGTTTTTTTAAAAGAACAAGTATTGTGCTACTTATTTTGTCAATAAATCTGTCAGTTGTTTGAGCTATAAAACATAAGAAAACAGTGAAAAAAATGGCCTGCAGTGTCTCCCGAAAAGCCCCAGATTACATCATCAGCCAGTTTAGTGTCACGGAGCAGGAAGTAAAGAGAAAGCATTCACATTTGAAACAAAAAAAACAAAAAACTTGGTGACTGGCTGGCACTTTAACACTTGACAACTAATCAATAATCACCTCTGGTGTCCTCAAAAGAATTTACGAACAGAAACGTGTGCATGTACATGCGCCACCCGCATTTACAGCATCTCTGCTATGAGGTCTGTATTTAATAATAGTTCTGAAGACTGCGTGCGGGCGGGCGTGCGTATTGTGTGTGTGTGTGTGTGTGTGTGTGTGTGTGGTACACACCCTAAGGAAAGGGCAGGGGTAGGGGAGGATGCACTGAATGAATGCTTCATGATGAAGGAATGTACAATCTCCCTATTGACTTTCTGCATGGGGACACTGAGGCGGCGCGAACCTCCGGGTCGCGCTGGACATGCGACAAAAACACACCGGTGCAACAGCCGCGCACCAGCGGGGGAGGAGGGGAGTGGGGGGGGACGGTGGCGTCCGAGGGCTGGTGCGGCATGACGGCAGACGGCGTCGACGGCGGCGGCAGTGGTCGGGCAGCGCGCCACGCCACGCCGCCCCACGCCGCGCCGCGGCGAGTTAATTTTGCCCCTACACCGCCCCGCGCTCTGCCCGCCCGCTGACCGTTTCGTGCGCGTTACCTTCCGGGAGTTCCACGGTCCTGGCCCGGCGGAGGGAGCGGGTCAGCCGGTTGAGCTGCACGTTAAGCTGCTCCATCGCCCGTTCCATCATAGGTGGACGCTCGGCCGGGATGAGCCGAGGGAACAAAGCGTCGCCCGGTTTATTCGCTCCGAGCGGGGATGTGGTTCTCCTGGGCGTCGTCCATGGGGGTGTCGACGGTGGGAGAACCGTCGCTTTGACTCACGGAACTCTCAGTATTTCCCTCTCCTCGGACACCAGCAGCGTTCCTGCCCTGCCTCTACTACTTCCTGTTTTGATGACGTCCGAACGCGTGCTTGCCGGGCAATGTAGTCTTTCTTAAAGGCGACGCCGTCACGCTTAAAGGCGCTTGAGGGTGTTTTTGTAGGCGAAGTAGCTCAGCCTTTTTTTTTTCCCCACGCAGGGCATTTTGACACGTGGCAGTAGTGAAAGCACAGGTACAAAATAATAGTAAATATTAACGACCACGTTAAATTTAGCTTATAACATATCGGGCTCTTTTCTGCCAGTCACTCTATCAAGGGAGACTCACACAGACTAGAACCAGTTATTATCAGCGACACCTTCGCTTATCCAGCCACAACAACTCATAATCACTGAGGTGAATTATTGTCAATGTCAGTAAATTTACTTGATTTCTTTTAAAATCGTGGGAACTAGTCGCTGAGTAACCGGCGAGAAACCTGAACGATTTGCAACACAATTTCAAAGTGTAGTGCCAGATGGTGTCAGATGGTGAGGTCAACAAGGTCACAGACGTCCCTCAATGGGCATACCTGATAAGTAATGCATGCCCTTAACAAGAAATCAGTAAGACGGTATGTTGATTTCTACAACAGTAATTTACTCTTCAATAATCAGTCATGATTTGCAAAATACCCTTTGGAAAAATGTAATGCTGCTTGATTTCAGACTCTTTAAACCGGTGGTCAAATATTGCGCCCTGCTTTTTCTGATGAACCGAGGCAGACGTTAGACAATTAAAAAATATAAAACACTGATAGATTCAGTGACATACTGTAGTCACTACCACAATATATGTTTTATTCGCGAAATAGCTTTACTCATATTACATTTTCACAAAGCATGTAAGCCCATATTATACGACTGCTAGATCATTATTTCACATCATATTGTCATACAAACTAAGAACATGGAGCTGCCATTTGCACTTGTAGCTGTAAATGATTAATAAAGTGGGTATATGATGCAATTACAATGGTAATGTCATGAAAACACAGAAAATAAACTATGTAAACAAATTTCCTTGCTGTTATAGATTCCGATTCTCATATTATCATCATAAAATTGTTTGACACGATACAAACGTTTTTATTTGTAGCTTGTTTGGTCTCAGCAATCAACCCTAGACATCAACACTTCTGCTAGGTCCGATCATACCGGCTGTAATATGCTGATTTATTGTTACAGTTCTGCACAAGAAACTGCAAAAAAAAAAAGGTAACGGAGGTGAGCTCTCAGGTCGAATGGGGATAAACGACTGTTACATTACCTTAGTCAAACATGCACAGCACACTATGGCCACCAGAGGGCGTCATGTTTCCACAAATCCTATATTACATTCGAGGTCTTCATTAAATACATTTGACCTACCGTATTTTTGTCAATTTTGATAATAGTAATGTAATTTGTTTCGTCTACAATTTCACAATAATCTGGAAACAAAAACAACATATACTGTATATGTATATATTTAATTGTGAAATCACCAAACTTTCACATACAACAAACATTTCAAACCAAATACTTATCATAACACACAATGTGCACTGATTTGTACCATGGCATCTATCGGAGAGAAGGCGCTGTTTGTACCGGAAAAGCTCTGCCCTGACACCTGTGACGCGTCACAATCTTTGAGTCTGTGTGAACGCAAAATAATAAAACAGATTTGCATCGACAAGCTGAAACGAACTTAGTTAAGGCAAGTCACTGCAGTCTTACTTGCATTCTGTGGTCTTCGTCAGGTCCAGGTTTTAGAAGCTGTCTAATAAATTCATTAACGATTAATCAATGGCAGTGAATTTGAGAGGCTTTAACATCAGCTTAAAGACATTGTTAAAAAAAAAAAACCAATGCCAGGTAGCGGATAGGTTGACTCACATATTCATCAACCAATCATGAAAAAGAACGCACTCATATATCAGGTAACTCTTGTGAACATTGACCACAAATATCAATTTACCATTTGAGACTTAATATCGACGGAAACATAAACAAACAGTTTGCCTCAAAGCTCCACGTGTGACAACAGTCGACAGCGCAAGATGCAACCACACCAGTCACAATGTGGAAAAACAATGAAAGCTGTGTTTTGGTTCGGTTTATGGTTAGGGTTAGCACTAAAAACACTAAAAGACCCTTGAAATTAATCAGAATTCATGCCTGTCCTCTCTGCCAGCTTGTTATAATCCACAACGGGGAAAAAAAACAAAAACAAAAACAAGGCGAAAACACTTTGGTCAAACTTGAAAACGAGAAACTTGGACTACAAGAACAAATAGAAAAATGGTACACAGGAAACATACTGAATAGGATATTCTACAATGTGATCATAAACTTGTCGGTGATCTCTGGTGGACAGACTGTGTCACAGTGTTTTTTTGAATAACCTCAAACCTTAACCCGCAGTTTGTTACTTTCAAATCTGCGATATCTCTATATCGGGTGGATGCTGATTCTTAGCTCTATGATTATGTATTATATGATCTGTGTATTCTCCCCCCCTCCCGCAGGCTACACTTCTTCGGTGGAGGTGCTGGACAGGCGGCGAGACTTGGAGGGTGAAGAATGTACGAAAACGTCGTCCTCCATGCCTTCCTCTATTGGCTTCATCTTTGAGGAGGTCTTGGTGCCTGGTGACTTTTCTACAAAAAAAAAATATAAATATAAATATATGTATTACAATTGGATGAAGTGACGTTTTTAAATATACAACTGGTTTAATTCCTCTCAGTCAGAGATGAACAAGTGCATCATCCGGGCTCGAAAGCCAACGGAGGTATCCACAAAGTATCGTCTTCACAGTAAACAATTCATGCTAGAGGGGGCTATTATCAAATATATATTACACACACATACACCCCCGTACTCCTGCACATGCACGAGTTGATGAACAGATACTGCGAGTGCAGGAAAAAGCCCCGTCAGTGTTTCTCCATTAGCACGAACAGCTGCTGCGCTAGAGCTCTAAGAGCCCTCGTGCGGAGCAGAAATGGAGCCGCTTTTCTGAACTAAAAGCGTTTTGAAGAGCGGCGCCGCACTCCAGGGTGCTTTTAGTCTGTTTCCAGGCAGCAACACATACAAATATTTGGTTTCACAGAGTGTCTCCATCTAAATGCACGTGATGCATTCACTCGGTTCCGGAGAACATGAATGACCGATATTGCTCAGTTTCAGCAAACGCATTTGGTTGATGGGAGAAATTGATAATTTTAGTAAAGGCCGCCAAAAGCTGACAGGCTGCAATTAGAATTTTGAATTACCCCCCCCACCCCTGCCCCCCCACCCCCCTTCTACCACCCTTAATCTTGTAAGACGAAAAAGGATTTTGTTTGCGGCAGCTCTTACAACATGGGATTGCTCTGCTGGAACTCCAGATACCATATCAGTAATAATTAATCAAATATGACATTAAAGGAACAAACAACAAGGTCCACTGCTGTTCTCTGACATGTAAATTGGTACCATTCAAATGTCTAACATATTCCACATTCATGAGAGTTTTATGATGATGATGAGCATTATCGTTAGCAATGGTAGATGTATCATTAATATTGTTGTTGTTGTTATTATGACTCTGATGCACATCATGCTGCAATGGCTAAATTCCCCCTCTAGATCTGTATCAGCAGTGTAGACTCATATTGATGCAAATCATTTTGTAACCATGGCAACTCACTTGGAGTGTGGGGTTCTTACTGATAATGAAAAGGGGTCAAACCAGAGCCAACTTGAGTTCTGGTTCATGCGCAGGTCTTTGCTCAAAGCAGGTAAAAGCAGTGACTGTGAAATCTGGCTGACAATTATTACAGTTACAGTTAGAGGTGTTTTCATTATAAGTCACTGTTTTTTCTTAAATAACTGCTTTGTTGCATTGTCAATTAAATGTCAGGAAATGGTGAAAAACGGCGGAAAGTGTTTCCCAAGACCACATCAACTCCAAGCTTTAAGAAGCTGGATTCATAGATTTATTTTTATTTTTTTTTACTAAATCAACTAATTGATTATCAAAATAGCTACGTATCTGTTTAATGGCTGACAAATATTCAATCAATCATTGCAACTCAATCTGACACTCTAGGCCCGATTGACAATTAATGCGGATTGCATGATTAGTACTGTATTTGTTTTGGGGACCTTTGACCTTTGCACCATTTGCACTATCATGAAGATTCTCGGCCACACCAACAGTCAAATCGACAGAATTCAGTTCCAGTGACCTGAGACACGCAGAGACTCTTATTTGGGACATAACATAAACAACATCAAGCTTTTCTGATCCTCATAACGACTTACGGACGGACGAGCCAGCAGAGCCTCCTCGCAGGATCTGGTTGAGGACATCGTCGGTGTCGCTGGTGCTGGCCATGCTGTTCCTCATCTGCATCATAGACAACTGGGAGCACATGCTGGGCTGGCGGTCCATCTTCTTCACAGCCTGGGAGACATCAGCTATCCTCATCATCGTCATCATCATCCTCCTCTCACCTTCATGTATATGTTTCCTTTATATGGTGGTATGTGAGAGCAGAGCAGGACCCACCTTGTCACTGAGCGTGGGGTCATTGAGAGAGTAGAGCTTGTTGGTGATGTCTTTTCCAATTAGGTACCTGAACACCTCATTGAGGAATGTATTTGACTCCAGGAAGTAGGTGAGTCTCTCTCTGGACCAACACAGAAACTTGCAGTTCTCCTCTGCCATGATGGTCACCTATCAGTCATGCCAGGAGAAAAATCTGAACCCATTAGTGACTCCACCACTGCAGCCACTCAGGCTCTGATGGCAAATGAGTTTAAAGATGACACTGGAATCTCTAAGACAATCACCGCAGAGGGTTCCTTCGGTTCTTTTCCATTACGCCGCGTGTGACATACCTGGAACTTCTCTCCTCTGTGCATCATGGTGGACCTGAACTCTGGCGAGTCAATGAAAGAATTACTGTAGATGTTGTGGAGGAAATGGCCTCGGTACGACACCTTCATCCTGTCACAGAGAAACTCAGAAGTTAACCCAAATATTTAAAATCACTGCCTTGCACTTGTATGTCTCTGCTAACCCACCAGGTTGCAGTTCACATCCATAATACATAATATACAGTCGAGGGAAGATGTTCACCTTAATCGTATCATCCTTAAGTGCATGTTGACAGTCACAAGAGTTGCAGAGACGGAGAGACAGACGGATAGACGGCTGGGTGGACAGACATGCAGATGGATGGGCGAAATGATAATATACTGCCTTTGGCCATGACCAACGTTCATGTGCAGGGGTAAAAACACAGTTTATGGAAGTAATTTTTTTTTAGGACAATGTAATATGGTGTTCCATTGCATTTGTTTAATCTGTATACAAATGAAATGCGAAGATAATAACTGGTGGCTTTAGGAGGAGTTGCTAGAACATGCCGGAACTCTCTCTTGTTGACGAGGCAGAAGCAGTGCCCATGTGCAGCTTCCCAAAGTCTTGTCGCCATGGTGAGGTTGCTAAGGTTGGTAACATTTGGCGATGGCAGAAGAAGTACTATGTAAAATGTTACTTTTCTACGAGTATTATCAGATAAGTGTACATATTGAGACTACACAGGAGTTGTTACACAGTAATAAATAGGTATAAAATCCTGTAATCAAGTGAGAGTTCACCTATAGAAACACCCTTGGAGTACATCTCAGTAGCTATAAATAATATTTCAAGTTTGATTTAAAAAACAAAAAAAAACACCATATGCAGTGAGGCTGGTTATTTCTATTGTTTCGGAATTGTATAATTCTGTTGCTTCTTAATGGATGTGATTGTCTCTAAAAACGGTTTCCTGGCGATTCAGAACTTTCCGCACTGAGCGCATGATAACTGGGTGATATGACAATAGCGTCAATGACCGGGTTTGTCATGAGCTCCTGTAAACGCCGAAATGGACTCACACCTCGCACATTTGGAGCAGTCATGTCGAGTGTTTTCCCCGCGGAGGACCGGTCAGTTTATGCAGATGGGAACGCGGTAATCACACACGGGGGTGAGACAAAACAAGCCGGATGAAATGCCAAGAGAAGGGCGGCCTCGGCTCGCCTCCAGTCCAGACGCGGAGCTGCTCATTTGCAACCGGGATGCGATTACAGCAACCTACCAAATCTGCCATAGGACATTTCAAATATGCCGGCGCTATTCAAGATAATTTACTGCGGCATCAAATTACTTCCACGGGTTGGATTGTGAAATTATTACGTTTAATGACCGTAGTAGTGCTTCACTAAGCACAACAGCCACCAAGAAAATAGGGCCAGTGTGACATAATGGACTTGGATGGTGTCTGAACTATGTTTATATTGCCATTGATGCAGCCACCAGCCCAAAATTGATCTACGATGTTTATGTGGGACAGCAATGATGTATTTAAGGCCATAAAGACAACGATCCGAGTAGCGTCTGAAGGGGCTTTTTCATTTTGTCGGTGTGCTCACAGTACGTAGCCCTAGTGCACTGTAGAGTAGGCAGGAGTGCTCCGGGATTCTCATAATCATTTAGGAAGTGAATCTTTCTGGCATTTTTTCTGTCTTTTTGCTCAAACGTGTCATTCGTTGAAAACCCTCGGGACCGTTTGCTTTCATGTGAACATGAACGAACCAAGAAGCAACTGTAACGCTGGTCTCATCTTAGCCGCTTTCTCAAGAACAAAGCTAAAGAGCAAGTTTACTGGCTCTGACACGGGACCGACTAGTTAGTTAAATTGGCAACAGACACTTTTTCTTCAGCCAGTTTCTGGTCCTGGATTCCATGTATTTACTGGTTTGCTTTCCGGCTCTTCCCCCAGGCAGTCACGCCGCTGAACTCTTCCACTTCCTCAAACACTTCTACCTCCTCATATACGCGCCTTATAATAATCCATTGCACTGTTAGCCAGCAATGCACAGCTGCGCTTGCACTACTTGCATTGCTCTACTGTAAATACCCCTTACTGTAAATAGCCCTCCCGTTTTATTGCTTCTATTTATTTTACTGTATTGAACTGTGTATTTGTGGTATCGCTTGTTGTATTTTTATCTGTGCTATGTTGTTGTTGTTACGAGTCGTCCCTGTTGTGTTGTGCGAGAGCAGATGCAACCCAGGCAGATTCCTTGTTTGTATCCTACAGACTTGGCCAATAAAACCTTCAGCCAGTTTTTGTGTTTTTCTCTGTTCCTAGCTTCATGATGGGGATTCAAGTGCATACGGTTTATTTTTTCATCATCTGTTGGGTTAATTGTGCCCACAGATTCCTTATTTCGGTTATCATTATCTAACTAAAAAAAAAAACTGGTAGGAAGTCTATATTTTCTCTTGGAAACACTAATTTAGAAAATGTTTCTGTGGAACATCTAAAGTGCCCAAAACATCTGTTGCACTGTTTATGTTAAGTGTTAATTCAACACTGAGGGACTGCCATTGTGCATTTCAGTGTTTTCAGGATGAGCTGATTTGAATAACTTATCATGTTTGGTCGTCTAATCTATAACAATGCCTAATTTAGAGCTTCAGTGCATGAATAAATGAATAAATTTATTGGAATGAAAAAAGTACTCTGTAATCAATTTATTTATCTATTTTATTGTTATTTTCTATTTAGGACCATTTTTTAAAATCATTTTAACTACCTCTCTTACTTATCTTTATGCTTATACTCTTGCATTGGGAATCTGTATTAAATGTAATTACCCCCCAAGGATCAATAAAGTATTATGATTCAGAAAAGCACCAAAACAAAAACAGTCCAGTCATCCAATGTTCCGACAGCACTTACTTTCCTTTGAGAAGGATGCTGAGGCGCTCGTCCACAGAGGTCTTGTCCTCGGCGGCGTAGGGCTGGCCCTTCTTCAGCGTCTGGATGGTGCAGAACTGGCCCGTCAGCCTCTGGAACAGGGCCTCCTGCACATGCAGGGGCTCAAACATCCGCTTGTAGACCGACCTCAGCTCCCTGTCGATCTTAATCTGGTACACAACAGACGGTCTGGGCTTATTCTTCTCATAGGAATCTACCAGGGAAGTCAACTTTGATAGCAGCCCTGTGCTCTTTTTTGAGAGCACGGCAAGCGAGGAGGACGGGTCTCCTGTCTCATGATGACAAAGCCTGGTCTGATTCTGTCAGCTTGCTGGATGGCCCTTACTTACACTATAGCCCCCCTGTGGCGCCCATGGATTTTCAAAGCTGCATCTCATTACCATAAAGCAGGACCTAACCCAGGAGGATACGCCGCCTCCGTCCTCAGAAAGGGAGGAAGCTGGAGCGTGAATGCATAAATAACACCTGAATCCGGTCTTTCAGTTTAGTTGAACACCCGCGTGGCCTGAATGCAGAGAGCGACTGCGAGGGCGCGGAGGAGGCGCAGAACTCACCGGCCTGCGCTTGTACAGGAGGAAGAACAGGTGCATGAAGTTGACCACCAGGAAAACCACGTTCCAAACCATCACGTCCAGGTTGCACCTGTACAAAGTCGCCCAGGCGATGAAGAAGGTGCAGCCTGTCGGGGTTCGAGACGAAGCACAAACACAGCAATTTAAAGCCAAAAAGCAAAAGTGTTGGATCAATGGTAGATTAATATCCACTCCCACAGGCAACACTGTGTATATTTGTGAGTTTCATTTCAGTCACGTGCCACTTCATCATTTAATGCAATTCAATTTGTGTGACATATAATCAACCCTGAAATTCTGATGCCACTATGACCTTGATGGTTAACAACCGAATTCTAACCAGTTCATTCTCGAGCCCTAATTGACAAATTCGACTTAATATCACCCATAAAGTCCATCTTTTTATCCTTTTTTGACATTCATGTGGAGATTTGTCAATATCAACATATAGTATTGAGAGTTATGGCCAAAAATGTGTTTTAAGAGGTCTTGTGACCTTGACCTTTGACCAACAAAATCTATTAGGTTTAAACCTCGAGCTCATATTGACATTTGTGCAAAATTTGAAGACCATGCAAGCTCGGCCCTTTTTGTTGAGAGTAGCAGGTTGATGAGCATCAGTACAGCAGATCCATGCGCTTCTTTTAGTGCCAGTGAAAACTCCTGAAGCGCTGCAGCTACAAGGTCCAGAGGATTCAGGGTCAGGTGAGTTTGTATTTTTTTTTTAATTAAATGTAAATATACTCAAAACTACAAAGACAAAAATAAAATGAAATAAATAAATACAATAAAATGGGTCTTTTCTGTGCACAACATTAATGATAATTTGGCAAAGCTGCAGAGGTGTGGTGTATTATTGACAACAACAACAACAACAACAACAAAAATTGACATGTTAAGATGTGAAAATGGCATCGGGAGGCCCCAAGGAGCAACTAATGATTAAAATAAACTGCAATTATTACTTAACTGTAAGAAAGATTCTGTACATAAAAAATGACTCATCGTTGTCAGATCTGACTCAATTCCATGAGCTGTTTCTTTTTTTCTGTATACTGTTTGGATTGTATATAAAATTGAGATATGGAATTGTTATTTTTTTCTTTATCATACTGAGTTTTAAGTAAAATCGGAATAGTTGTTTACATTTGCATGGTATGCGGTTGTATATATCCTCAATTGAACAAAATGAACAGGGGTGGGAGTACATACATTTATATTTCTTCCTACTCCTTTTCGAAAATGTGATTCATTTATGTTAATGAAGTACTGTTTATTGAGTTATTCTAGTGTTTTATGGAGCGCTGCACTTTTTGAATAATATAAAATGTCTCATTGTCTTTGATTGTTTTTTTCTTGTATTTTTTTGTTCTGTTATTCGTTTTATTGACATGTTCGAAATAAAGAATTTCAACGTCATCGCCTCCGTCACCACGACTTCCGTTGGGTGCATTCACCAGACGGAGTGATTACTGATTCACTCTGACTCAACACGGTTTCAAAGGCTTCTTCCCACCACCAAAACCTGAAAACACTGAGGCTTTTTTGTATGGTTCTGATTAGCTTGACGCTTACACGCTTCCGTGCAAACCTACAACGACAAACTTGTTTTTTGGCCTTCGATCTGAGAGAATAAGTGGATTTCTTAAAAAACAAAACAAAACAGGGCAGCCATGGAGTCTGAGGTCATCCCAGCAAGGTTAAATTGTTCTTTTATTTTTATTTTTTCTCCACGAAAACCCTCTGAGACGAGCCTCTGCTAAAAGGCGATATAAATAAATTCATTTACAACCACATTTCCCATGAATCCTGCTGCTTCCTGTCTCCTCTCCGCGTCCAAGTTGAAGATAAACATGATGGAAATACTTTTTCCATCCGCCGCTCGCCTCCTCTTTGAACCCCCCATTGGCCTCCCTCACCCCATGAAGAGGCTCCCACAAATCTTTCCGAATGTTAAAACATAAACCCACTAAAACCGCTTTGTCGCAATTTACGGTTACAAGGACACATGGCATAAATATATGCTTTGCTGAAGCTAGGAAATGAAGAAGGCTCCACCACTCTCAGCCATCAGCTCCAAGACTGTCACAGCAGGAATGTGGCGGAGTGGGCGGCCCCACGAGCTGACCTGTCATCAGAAGGAGGCGCAGCAGGATCATGTGCAGGCCCAGGGTGGTGGGGATGACCAGGCCCGCCAGCAGGGACAGGTTCCCCAGATGGAAGAGGAGGTGGTGGGTCTGCTCCCACTCCTGGCAGGAGGTGGCGTTGGGCTCCGCGGCGAGGAGCCCCGGAGTGGCCGAGGGAAAGGGGGAGAGCGTGGTGAGGTGGAAGGGGGAGGACATCTCTGGGGTGGAAGACATCGCGCTGCCGGGTCACCTTGAGGAGGAGGAGGAGGAGGAGGAGGAGGGCGAGGATGGAGACCTGTGACGGGAGGATGATGAATTGCTCAGAGCCGAGAGCGGATCACCGTGGACTTCTGCCCATTTTCGGCCATATTTCGGAAGAACAGTGGGACACCGACGTGCGCACGTTGCGGGCAAAGATGCGTTCAAAGTCACATGCATGGAAGTTACGGGCATCTTTTTGTCCGTCTGGGTTCATCTGACCGTTGTCGGCAAAAAACATTTTTTTTTTCCAGAAACAAAAGACAAAATCCACGAGCTTTTTTAAGCCATAAAAGCGAAAGACCTCCCTCAGCAAGACTCCGTCTTTGGAGGATAAACACTCTCCAATTTGAAAAAAAAAAGCTTTTTTTGAAAGCTAATTGTGCGTCTGTGTGTGTGTGTGTCGCTGCCACTTATAAATACAACTGCTGTGAAAAGAAGCAGCTTCTCAGCAAGTGCTCAAAAGGTATTTTTTGAACAAAGAAAAAACAGGACATTTGCAGTAGAAAGAACCTCCTGCGGGTTTTAGAGATATACAAATTGAAGGAAAAAAAATCACCAATTGTTGATTCCTCAGCACAGTGTATCAGTTACTTTATGTATTTACTGATTTTTTTTTTTGGGGGGGGGGGGTTTGGAAGAGTTCATTTTCTTAACTTTTCCCTCCCTTGTGGGGATGCGTCCCCATCTGACATATCATTTTACACATTAAATTCAGCCGTGGCCTGAAAGAATCATGTCATAATGTGACATTACCGGGTCCCGATACATCTCACAGGCCTGCTGCAGGAAGCTCCTATGTAAACATTTGACTCTATCTGCCCTGTTCAAAGCTCCATTACAACGTGCCCCCAAAAAGTAACTGATATTTCATAGACAAAAAGAAAACAAACAAACAAAAAAACATGTTCTGACTTTCCCACCGGACAGCAGAACAGTTCCTCTCAGTATCAGCTGCTGGGTTTTTTCCAGGCTCAGGCTGATGTGCTCCGGGTAAAAATAGACGCGGGTTACACACACGCGCGCACGCACATACACACGCGCACGCACATACACACGCGCACGCGCCGCACGGCCATTTGTGACACCTAGAAGTTTGCGACTGCCGTTGGAACTCGGAGGCAGGGAAGAAAATGAGAGCGGCGACGGACGGCTCGGCTACTCACCGATTCAGCGGCGGGCGGCAGGCGGGATGAGAGCGCGCCGGGCGGAGACGCGGGAGCGAGGCGCGCTGGCGGCCGCGGGCTGGACCCTCAGACGGGCGGGGGGCAAGAGGGGGGGCTGCACAGTGTGCGTCGCGCATTCCACGGAGCTGACAAGGAGCGACTAAAATGGACAAGGAGCGGAGGGGAGCGCGCACCTGCAGCACCCGCAGGCTCCGACGGGGGGAGACAGAGCTCATTACCCGGGCGAGGGGGGGGGGTGTTCTACACACAAATCCATCAATTTTATTATCTAACATACCAACAACGGCGCATTGAGCTTGTCCCTTGAAATATTTTGAAGTTATTGATTATTAA
>CAAKHG010020222.1:12925-28734 GCA_901007715.1 Dactylopterus volitans
GGGGGTGGGGGGGGCCGGGGGGCCGGCGCCCCCCCCCCCCCCCCCCGCGCGCGGGCGAACGGCTCGTGGGCTCTTTGTCCGAAGCGTTTTGTCAGACGGACCCGCACGCGCAGCCCGCCGTCCGTGCTCGTGACGCTGATCGGGTTAATTAATCCCGCGTCTTCCAGGGTCCCCGCGCCACTGACGACCGAACGCAGTGACACCGTAACCCTGGATGAACGAGCGCCCGTGCGTCCGTGCGTCTCCCAAACCCGCCAGATTCCTCCTGCGCGCCTCCACTCGTCCAAATATAGACTTCTTCCATAATTCATGAAGCTGGGATAGAGAAGAACGGCAGATGTTCCTCTTCAACTCTCCCGTTATTGTCCCCGAGAGTGGGGAAGGCAGGGAAAGTTCTTTGTCAGTGTGCGAACTGATGCGCTCGGTGTCGTCGCTTCTCCAGAAATGTGAGCTGAGCGCCAGCGATGATTCATGCACACGCGAGACGCCCGTTTGTGATGGTGTGGATGAAGTCGTTGTCTCCCAGCTCGGAGATGTTTGTGTTCTCTGGGATTCAAACAAAGGGAGCTCCTGTGGCCGCAGACCAGAGGGAGATGCTGAATCGTAAACCTCCGTGATCACACAGACGCACACCAGGTTAAAACAGGTCTGGTTTCAACAAATAGACAGAACATGTTTCAGCAGAGAAGATGATCATGAATTAGCCGTGTGGCGACCAGCGTGGCGTCATAACTGCTATATTTTCAGTAACATGAATGAATTCTGATGTAAAGTGGAACAACATCACGGCTCCAAGCACCTGCACCTTTTTTTTAAAAATCACTTTGGAGAAAATAGCAACCAAATACATGTAGAAATATGTTCACTTCATAACTGTAAACACGTTGTCATGTCATGTTTTTAAGAGGAATTCTTCACCTGTGAAGTCACTGCCAGCCAATCAAAACACGCTTGTCCCCCCATCCAGGTTTCTTTGTGTCGCTGCATGAACAACGAGATGATGTGCAGGCGTGCAGTTTTGGTTCAAAACATCACGGCTCGCGTTATGGTCATGCCACTTTTGTTGTCATGGTTACAATAGAAACCGTATGATCAAGATTATGGGATCATTGTGGTTTTAGGAAATAGTCTGGATCTGATGAAATCTGGAGGTGATTGAGGATCGATCATGGTCAGCTTTGAAAGGCTGACAGCACAGCATAGCATAATTGGCTAACCTGACAATGTGATTGGTTTGTGGAGCAAACGTGACGACTAACGAGGGCACGGATAATGAGAGCCTGCCGACGAAATAACAAGAGCAGGTCAGCCACCAACAAGAACAAGGCTTAAGAGAGTTAGTCAACTACTGGCGAGAGCAAACCAATGATTATGACAAGAGAAAGCAAGAACTAGCCAATGAGTAGACAAGATGGTGCCAGTGACTAATGAGAACATGAATAACAAGAGCTAGTCCACGATTAAGGAGGGCAAGCTGACGTTTAACAAGAAAATGAATACTAGAAATAGCTGACGACTAACGATAGCTAGCAAGCAACTTACGAGAACACAAATAATGTGAGCTAGCTGATGACTGATGGTAGCTAGCCAATGACTAATGAGAAAAAAGAGAATTATCCAACAATTGATGGGAATATAAATAATAGAACTAGATGATGACTAATGAGAACACAAATGATGATGAGACGACTAGTGAGGTCTGGCCATCGACCGACGAGCGTGAACCAACAACCAACACAAACATGAATGAAGGGAACTATCAGAAGACTAACGAGAGATTGGCCAATGACCAATTAGAAAATAAGGAGAGCTCGCACACATTTAATGAGAACATGAATTATGAGAGCTAGCTGATGACTAACGACAGCCAACTGACAATTACAAGAACATGCATATCGGAATTAGCTGGTGCCTAACAAGAGTAGCCAGTGATTAATTAGAAAATTAAGGAAGCTATGCAACGGTTAACGAGAACACGAATAACAAGAGCTAGCTGACAAATAGTGAGAGCTTGCCATAACAAGAACTCAGATCATGAGAACTAACTGACAACTAATTTATAGCAAAAACGCAAATATAACCAAAGCTGGCTAATGACTAACGAGACCATGCCAATGACTAATGAGAACATGAATAACAAGAGCTAGTCGATGATTAAAGAGAGCAAGCTGGCATTTAAACGGACTAACGATAGCTAGCCAGCAACTTACGAGAAAAGAGAAGTGGCAGAAGACGAACGAGAGATAGCCAATGACTAACTAATAACTAATAACAACAGCTGGTCAAGAGCAAATGAAAACGAGAGCTAACTGATAGCTAACGACTAATGAGCGTGAGCCAATGACGAACAAGAATACGAATAACACGAGCAGGCGAATGAGTGGCAAGAGTTTTTTTTTTCAGAAAAGATGAATAAAAATGATTATACAAATATTCAGTTCCATACTCAGTGGTGCTTTCTCACACCTGAGTCATGTGACTTTACTCAGATGCTGAAAGGCATGAAATGGATCATGAATATCACAAATCGCGGCGCTACATAGGCGATATGATGAGGGCACCTCTCTCTTCCGGATGCATTGTAGGAATTGAGATGTCCTTCACGATGGCACGCGGACATTGATTTCTGGGTCTGGTGCAGGAGACCGATAGTAGAGACACGAGACAGCGCCATGTCTCCTCCGCTCCTCCAGGGGGCATGCCGCCACTCAAAACTGTCGCCCACCTCCATCAGCTGGACAGGAGGGTTTGAGTTTGCAGCCTGCTTCAGGCTCACTATTTTTTGCTGTAACGATTCAGGTTCAGATTTTGGTTTTGGTCAATGACTCTGGCTCCAACTGAGTTCCGGCTAAAATATTTTGATAGCAACATACAGCGTTAACAGAACCTGCTAAAATAAATAAAGACGACAATCAATGTAAAGTAATTATAGACACAAACTGCCAGTTGATGGTAGAGACTATTTTAGCGTTCAGGTGACATTTTTTGTGTCCTATAGTTTACCAACTGATGTCAAAGACATCTATGCTGTCACCTTCATCAACACATAAACACCTTGTCCAGATGCCATTTTATCAATCAAGACAAGCAAATCATTTCAAACAATGAATTTTGAGAAGAAAGCTGTGTAAACATATTAAAGGAGTATATGTCTGAATTTCAGTAGCACTTATTGAACCAAAGTTGAGCTGCCATGATGAGCAGCAGCAGTGCATCATGTTTCAGTGGGCCAGCAGCAGAGATGCCTCGCGACAAAAAAACTGTTTGTAGAGTTTGTGACGATGCCTGTCAGACAACAGCACTACAAAAGGAGACCCACGCTCATCGTCGTAGGTTCAACCTCCCGTCAGAGCGTCATCAGACATGCACGGGGACGTAAATGTAAATTCAGTCCCCGGCTTAATGTTTAACGAACATTAACTCACACATACACATTGCAGTTTGAAGCCATAAAACATCGGATACAACATTCTCTCAGATCATTGCTGCACTGCTTTAAATGATTGCCCACAGCCTCAAACCTCCTGCAGCTGCTAAATCTCTCACATAGCCATGTCGCCTTTGTTTTTTGTTTTTTGTGGAAAAGTGAAGCCACACTTGTGACCGTTTGCTGAGGTCTATTTTTCACACTGCTACTGTCATGTGAGACAAACATGCTAACTGCTAGCTCTTTTCAAAACAATGGGGGCCAGGTCCTTGTAAAAAAATTTGTTGTTTTGCAGTAATAGGGTTTTGTGTCATCTTTTAGGTACCATTGACCAGAACAAGAATTCAGCCTTATTTAATGTTTTTTTTCTGGCACACTAATGAATTTACTGCCTCAACCCACCACATTTGCTAATAGCGCACAAATGAAAAGTGGCGAATGTTCCCTTTCAGGACGTGGACAACCTGTAACTGCTGTGATGCTGTAACAGACCCATGATGTCACCATGATGACCTGGAAACTCATCTGTGTGGATCTGCAGTGACGGATGGACTGCGTGTTTGCCTTGACTTGATGAGTGCGATGGCGTCGTCACGGCGATGAGAAACATCAGAATGATGTGACGATGATGGTGTTATGAGATGAAAGTGGAGGAGCTGTTTCTAGGGGAACTAATCTCCATATTGCACTTGAGAAATGGGCTAAATAAGCCTGTGATGCTGCGCTCATCGTCGCCATGTGTCGCTGTGCCATGTGGGCGGGTGTGAACTCACGGCTGTTACTCGTAGGCTTTGTCCTGATTTGCCATTGCGGCGTGTACTTTGTTTTCCTGTGTATTTTCTTCACTTGCTGAATGTTCGGAGCATTTTAGCTGTTTGATTGACAGACTCTTAAACATTGACAGACTTTTAAAACCCCTCTTGTCCCTCTGTTGTTTTCCCGCCCCTCCAGCCGGCGTATTTTCTATTATTTTCTGTTATTTTTTTCTGTAATTAATGAATCAAAATTAACATGTTAAAGTTCCAGCCCTAGCTTCATGTCTATCAATGAGCACTTCTAAATTAAACAGGTTACAGGAAAAAAAATGAGAAATCCCAAATCCATGGAGTATGCTTGGTGCAGAGTAGCGGCTGCTCGCTTGTAGTTAGCTCTGCTCTCTTGCTAGCTTTAACTTTAGCCTATGCTAGCTTTATGTTCAGCATAAAAGAGGACAGTGTTCACTTTAAGTATTACGAGGGCCTTTTAAAATGCAACTCCAGTACATTGCCAATCCTACACCACTTGAAAAGTCTTAAGCTGAAGATATTCATATATAATATACCATCTATGTCAGTCGATATTGGAAATATTTGCATCCATTGTTCATATAAAGTCTCGAAGGTTTGGAAAATATAGGAAGGTTTGGAATAAACTAGCGACAAGTAACCAAAAACCCTCTCTACAATTTGAAATGAACTGCCGTCTCTCTTGATTGTCGTCTGCAGCTGTTGAAATGATCCGCAATGAAAATTCTTAAGAAGCCCGAAGACATTCCACTCTTCGTCATCAGCATGTAGCCGACATCCTCTATATCCTGGCAGTCATTGATCTCTCAGCACATGTCTGTTTGTGTGTGTGTGTGCGTGCGTGCGTGTGTGTGTGCATGTGTGCCTGCGTGCGTGTGTGCGTGTGTGCGTGCGTGCGTGTGTGTGTGTGTGGGGGGGGTCATATGACACCGCAGACGTGAGGTCATCAGTACATTCTTCTAAAGCGCTTCGCATGACACAAACATTGGGTGTGCACGTGTATGTGATGAATGTGATTTCAGGTCTCTGAATGACTTCATATAATTCTAGTTTACATTCTTCTTATCATTTATATAATGATACTAAGTATTTACCCGCTCTCTACACGTTTTTAGCATTTGTAACAGTTATTATAATGGAGATGGATGTTTACCTGATTTTGAAATGCAGAAATTTTGTCACATTAGAAATAAATCATTAATCTTTAGAATTCTTAGACATACAGAAATGCACAGTATAAATGTAATCTTTCTTATTCTTTAGATTTGATTATTCAAGAAAGTTCCTAGATAGAATGGAACTTTATTATTTTACATTGTAAGGAAATATGAGCTTTTTGACAGCCAGTAGAGGTAAGGATATTGTGTATTTCCCTCCAGCTAACTGTGCGATATAAAAGTTGCTGAGTTCACACGTATACAATCCTAAACAAACAACCAATCCCTGCACTGACGTCTTGGGGAGGGGAAATCACAGTGCTTTAAACATCCATACAACATAATATATGAAATGACATTTATGTGTCATTTGTAGTTGAAGTTGACCAATACCATATTGGTCTGAATACAAGACAAGTTGTGAGTCCGAAAAAAGTAACATTGTCTTGTATTCAGGGTCTAAAATTTTAGATGTCAGTTTACATTTACAGCAAAAGGTTAATACATTATTTCTGCTCATATGCAGTCTATGAATATATGAAGTCTTTGGTTACATGCAGTATATGGTCATATACAGTGTATTTTAACATACAGCCTATTGTTATATACAGCCTATGATTACATATATTCTTTGCTTATATATAGTCTATGGTTATGTACAGTGTATATATACAATGAAGCACATTAGAACTCCTCATCTAACGCTGTTTCCCTGATGTTAACAGTCTCTGGGATTGTTGTGTTTTTGCTCAGCCTCTGATTCTTCCACACCAGGACTTAGACGCCATAATAACCTAAATTATCAGTTCTGAGCATCGACCCTGTCATCAGCACAGCCTGACCAATGAGAGAGAACGTTTCCCGCAGGAGAACAAGCTGTCCTCAATAATCCAGTTACATTTGTCTGAACATCACTCAGGAAGTAGCTTCACATGAAGCCTTTGTGGTTTCTGAACTCTCAGACCCTCGGAAGAATCACAACTCGAACCTGTCTGCGTGTGGGTGTGGGGGTGCAGTCAGAGCTTTGATGGCACTGTAGTAATTGTTGTATGATGGCAGCTGGTGAATTATTTAATTCAAACTGCTTCCTCTGAGGCAGCAGCAGCTGGCCCACTCGTCCACATGCACGCATGCATGCACACACGCACAGACGCGCGCACGGACGCATGCACACACACACACACACACACACAGCAATGCAATGCAATGACGTCTCTTAGGACCTAAATACTGCATTAGTTTGTGTGTGTATGTGTCTGTGTGTGAGAGAGCCATAAATAACAATAAATAGATATCAGGTTCTTTTCTGCTGCACAAAAGTTTTTTAGACTAAAAAGGGCGAATTTGGACTAAAGGCATTTAAACGGTGACGGCAGGCCTGATGATGTCATCACACCAGTTTCGGTCAGCTTCCACAGGATGAATATAACCAAAAAAATAAGTACTGTTGCTTTTTGTTGTCACTTTGATTTATAAAATGACGAAAATGTACTGAAATATGAATAACTGAAATATGAATCCATGAGTCCAGTGGTTACAGATTATCAATAAAAATAGCAATACTGATAATTAGTAGAAGCTTTACAATGACGAGATAATAATGATAACAATAACAACGATAATGATAATAATATGCCAAAAAAAAAAGTAAGGGCCAAAAGTAAACAGTAATTAAATGAATGCGAATAACAGATAAGCAACAGGAGGAGCAGATGGATGGCGGGACGTCCTCCACCGTGGTCACCTCTGCGTCCGTCACGCTGGCTATGATGGCGTGGTCGCTGGCTGTTGCACCGGCTGCCTCACTCTTTGAAATATTAATGAGCAGACGAGCTCCTCTCTCTTCTCTTCCTCTCCTTTCATTTTCTCCTCGTTCCCTTCATCTTTCCTCTCGGAAGGGCCGTGATGGCGTTATGTCATATTAAAGAGACAGTCTTGCTGCAAAAGTCAAACCTAATAAGAACAAGTGGAGACTCGTGGAAGCATCGGTTGAATCAAATCTGCGATTCATCTGCGAATATTTCACTCTCATCCTTCCATCCTTCCTGTAAACCTTAATAGATGTATGTTCATACTCGTATGCTCATACCTGGGGTGTAAATCTCAAGTTTCATAACATCATGACATATTGATTCTTCAGGCACCAATATTATAATAACAATTACAGAAGGACTTTCCACAGGGCAAAAACACTTTAATTGTGAGACTGCCATATAGATGACAGACACATTACAGTATTTTCTGTGTTGTGCTGTATATTATTACCTTAACAGTGTAGCGCAAATGATTTGAGTGCCAAAATCCTCTCTGTTTCGCCACTGAACTCATTTATAGTCTTGTACGTTGAAATTGCACATTATTGAGCAGGGAGTGGACTATTTTTGTCATCGTTGTTCGTGTTCATTCATCTCACAAGAGGTCTGCTGTCAAAGTTACTGAATATTCATCATACTAACATCAAGATAACACACTGGCAGCTGCACCAGTGGTATGAAAATGGTATACGCTTCCTGTCACCTAGGTGGGCGTGGACAGGACATTCTATTCTGCCAAGCATCAGATTATCTCAATCTTATGTATTTTGTGGCATCTGTCCATCTCTCTACACCCACATAAAGACTAGTTGAACAGCTAAATTCTTAATTTACCAGCAAAATTCCTAATTTGTCTACATTTGTTTTGTTGTAAACAACTAAATGCACGTGAAACTGTAAACCAGCGGCGACTTCCACACTGCTGCTGCTCAAAAGTCTGACTTGAAAACTGTGATGTTTGAGAGGAAAAAAAACACGATGTTGGATTTTGGCTATTCACATGTAAATGATCACTTGGACATAAAGTTGTGCATCAAACACCTTCATTTGCATGTGAAGCAAATGTTAGGTGGCCGCTTTCTGTCTCTTATTGGATGCTTTAGAGGCTGAGAGGGTTGCCTGTCACTCATAGGTCGAAGTCTGTGTCTCTTTTCAACAGAGAGTAGCTTAGGTTCTTCCCAAAAGTTGTGCACTTTGTCTCCAATTGCTTTTGCTTATGAAAAGTGACACCATAGATGCAGAGCAATGTTTCCAGATTTTTAAAAGCATGTGGCAACAGTGGTAACATTAACAATGACTGCCACAGTACAGAGTAATTAATGGTGAAAAGAGGTGTCAGCGGGCAAAGCCAGGAACAGGAGCAACAATCGTAAAAATGAACAGAATCAGCAACAGCAAGCATACTGGCTTCAGCTTTTGCAAGCACCATTAACAGAAACAATCAATACATCTGACCTGTTCAACTCTATTCAACGGAACTATGTCGTAAATATGCATATAGCTGCTGGTGGTGGTTGAGTCATTCAGACTTCATTTTCTAACTTAATGTCTCCGTTTAGTGTTTTTTTCCCATGTTTCCCCAAGCCACTGATTTTAGTTGGCCTGCAGCTGCTGTTATTATGTTAGATTTTCATCATTGTACCTGAGTAAGTATCTTTTGTTTTGGGGGATTTCAGCTTACCTCCACACGAGCTTCTCTCTCTCCACCCTTTACTGAAACCTGCCTCTTGCTTTGAGCATTTGCACATATCACCCTCCGACTATAACCAGCCCAGCCGTACACAAGTTTCTCTGTATGTGTCTGGCAAAAGAAAGATAGAATGACAAGAAACAAAGGCAAGCCGGAGATAAAGAAAATAAGAAAAAACATCACTACAGCTCCGGAAGGTGTAAGAAGTTCTTTCCTTCAGCAGCTGGGCTTCTGGTCATTTGCTGCTTATTCCTAAGGCTGAAATATGACATGCTCGCATATGACTGGTGGTAGCTGTAATTTAACTTTATCGAACTACATTGTTCTACTCTAGCTGAAGCGAGGCTGCTCTCTCTGCTAGCAGTCTTCCACTATGTATGTTTTTCTTGCACTCTGCCAAAAATGCCAATGTCTGGCTTTTGCTGCATCACGTGTTTCTTGCTGCTAATGTACTGCTGCTATGATGCTTTTGCTGCTGAAACTTGCTCTCCATCTTTAAGCCCTTTCCTATCGTGCCTATGCCACTGGGCAAGATAATGCTGTCTTCCAAAGCCCTGTCCTATCAAGCCTTTGCTGCCGTGCAACCTTCTCTCCTCCAAACTCATGCTCTACCAAGTCTCTGCCACTGTGCAAGCCTCTCATCTCTTCCAAAGCCCTGTCCTATCAAACGTGTGCCTCTGTGCAAGCTTAAACTTGCCTCTGAAGTCCTGTCCTATCAAGCCTTTGCTGCTGTGCAGCCTTCTCTCTTCCAAACTCCTGCTCTATCAAGCCTTCGCAGCTGTGCAAGCTACCCTCTTCCAAAGCCCTGTCCTATCAAACCTGTACCACTGTGCGAGCTCATACTTTTCTCTAAAGCCCTCTCCTATCAAGCCTGTGCAGCTGTGCAAGCTTATACTTTCTTTCAAAGTCCTGTCCTGCCAACTGTCCTACCAAACCCCTGCCACTGTTCAAGCTTATACCCCCTTCCAAAGCCCTACCCTATCAAGTCTTTGTCACTGTGCAAGCTTATAACCTTTTCCAAAGCCCTGTCCTATCAAGTCTTTACCATTGTTCAAGCTTATACCCTCTTCCAAAGCCCTGTCCTATCAATCCTGTGCCACTGCCAACTTAGACTTTCTTCTGGGGCTCACTCCTATCAAGCCCCTGCAGCTGTGCAACCCTCTCTCTTCCAAAGCCTTTTCCTACCAAACCCCAGCCACAATGCAAGCTTATACTCCCTTCCAAAGTCGTGTCCTGTCAAGCCTTTGCCGTTGTGCAAGCTTAGTCTGTCTTCAAAACCCCTGTCCTATCAAGTCTGGGATTGGGTGGGATCTCATGTGCTCCAGAGTGACCCAGTGTAAGACCTCTTGCCTTTCCAAATAAAATTTGAAAGGTCATTTGCATAGTTGTGGTTCAGTTTTTGTGGGAAAAAAAAAGCTGGTCAGACCTAGTGATCAGACATCTGAAACGCTGAAGCTAGCTCCACCACAATGGTCAATGCTGTGTTTTTTCCTCAGGTGTCTGGCCAAGTTTTTGTTAGCTGGGGGCTGTTGGAGGGTGTCTGTTTTGACTGTCGAGCTGTCTCTCTGCACCACTGATTTATCCCAGAGAAAGGGTAAAGGGCTAGAGCTTTTTTTTCTGGGCAGCTTGATACAGTATAACCTTCCCTCCGGTACTAGACCGCTGCCAGCATATTTTGTGGGGGAACAGCATTACATGTGCTGCATGGGAATGGTGACAAAGATACGCCATGGGAATTTCAAAATAAAATCAATAGAGTATAGATAGTTTTTTACTTTGCATCAATACGACTATTTTTACTGATGTACGGTTGTAGATAGACGGATTGTTACACCCCAAGTTCATGTGTGATTCAGTAAAACAAATTTCTGTATCAGAATCATCAGGTTTCACTTTATATAATCTATGCTCTCTATTGGGAAAACTCTGTTTTTAACATTTGTGTGTCCATCAGATTATTTCCAGAGGGCTTGTTGTTGCTAGGTTACAAAACCATCTTAACAACTTTCAAATCACAATAGTTAAGGTTAGAAAATTTAGCTAAAAAGATCAACAAATATTGCATCTTTGCAGCAGCATACTCGTGTATACGTATATAAACTAGACATCATGACACATTCTAAAAGTGAAGCCAAAAGATCTCCATTGCCCCCTGATGGCTGGCAGCTGGTGGTGATAAATCCCACCTCCTCCATGTTAGTGGCTCGGACTCATTCGGCTTTTACGAAATCTAATCATTCGATTGCATCTTGTCATGAAGTCCTTTCTGGACAACACGCTTTGTTGTCAAAAAATTCTGCTCTCATGATTAATGGGATGCTTGCAGATAAGCATCAGAATCTATTCCTTCTTCTAACAACCTCTCTGCTATGCTGTTCTTTGTCTGTTCTCCTCTCTCAGACATGGCTAAAGAACTATGGGTATCTGCTTCCTCACGACATCCGCACGTCCGACCTGCGACAGGAGAAGGCCATGCAGTCCGCCGTCGCTGCCATGCAGCGCTTCTACGGCATTCCTGTGACAGGAATCCTGGATGAGACGACTATAGAGTGAGTCGTTCTGGGAGGCAGGGATTTGTTTGTGTGATGCACTTATAGTCTCTCCACAGGTGTTCTTCAGCCCCCTGAATCATGGGTTGATGTAGAACAAGTGAACGTAGCCAGCATGATGTTACTCCTCCTATTATAAAGCATTTTGGTGTTTAAGACATTGAGGTAATTATATTTAGACAAGAGTTGGGGTGAATGTAACTGAGACTTAGTAGAGATGTAGTAGCAAAATAGTAGACATGGTATTATAAACTCACACCATAAATCATCGCCTGCTTTATTTGACTCAAAATGACCATAATAGACTAAACGAGGGACTCTTAAATGTTCATCAATCTACATTGAAGTCATTGTTATCATTGACTTCTTTACAATCAGACTACTGTGCGTTGACGGTGCTTCCTCATGTGCTGATAGATCCATTCTTATACAGTTCATGAAGTCTTCCATATAACCATGACAATACAGATAAACTTGACACGAATGACAAGTAAAACACAGTAAAACATAGTTATATATTTTAAATGTTACCTCTGATAGGCTAGAGCACCCGTCAATCATCATCATCAGCTGAGAACATAACCTCTTCTGACTTTGAGGATATTCGATATCTCAAAGTAACTGAGGACAACAGTGCAACCACTCAAGCGCCACATGAACACACATCACCATATTTCATCATCATCTAAGCGACGATCATTTTATTTTTATTTTCTCAAACTGGTTTGAATTTTTACACCGCATAATTCACCTTTATTAATTTAACTCTACCCCTCCGTGGACAATCACCTTATCGTGGTGGATGGGTTTGAGTGTCCTTATGATGCCAGGAGCTACGTTGTCAAGGGTAGCAGTTCCTAGCAGGGTCTCCCATTACAAATTGGTCGTGGGTGAAGGATCAGACAAAGAATGGGCCATAAAGACAAAAAACAAAGGACCAATGTGCCCTGCCCAGAGGGCTGCCGGAGCTCGTCCTGGAGCCAGGCCTGGGGAAGAGGCCTGTCAACAAGCACCTGGTGGCCGGGCCTTCGCCCATGGGGTCCGGCCGGGTCCAGCCCGAAGCAGAGATGTGGGTCCATCTTCCAGCAGTCCCACCACCTGCAGGAGGAACCATCTCTGTTGCTTTGTGGATCAGACAGCAGGCCTGATCAGCCAGCAGTTTTGATCCACAGTAATGGAAACTGGATATCGAGACTGCCGGGGAAGGAGCCTGAGCTGGTGTTGGAGTTTGAGCGTTTTCAACTAGATATAGCGAGCCTCGTCTCAACACACAGCCTGGGTTCTAGACCCAAACTCCTTGAGAGGGGTTGGACCCTCTTCTATGCTGGGGTTGTTCCAGGTGAGAGGCTGAGGGCACGTGAGTGCCTGATTTTAGCCCCCCGGCTCTCAGTTGGAGTTCACTGCAGTGGAAGAAAGGGTAGCTTTTTGCGCCTTGGGGTCAGGAAACACATACTGACAGTTGCCTGCGCTTATGCACCGAAACAACAGTCCAGATTACCCACCCTTTTCCGAGTGCCTGGGAGATGTCCCTGCTGCGGACTCTATCATCTTGCTGGAGGACTTCAACGCTCACATGGGCAATGACAGTGAGACCTGCAAGGTTGGATTAGCGGGAATGGCCTCCCCAATCTGAACTTGAGTGGTGTTCATTTCTTTTTTTTAATCTAAGGCCATCTCTGATGTGTACATCTACCATACTCTCAAATGCTGCCTCTGTCCTCTATGCAGTCGTGTTTTAATTTCAATTTGACATATGTAGTTACCTCCAACTTGCTGTGACATTACAATTTCCCTTAGGGGATCAGTAAAGTATTCTACGGTAGGTCTATACATCACAGACATCCTTGAATATAAAATAAAATGAAATAAAAATGTATATATATATACAGTATATATGAAAAATGTGGTACAAAGTGGCACTTTCTAAAGAGTGCAATAGGAGACTTGCAAATAGAAGCAGGAAGAAAAAGCTTCTTAAGAGGGTTTTTTGTTTGCAGGTGGATGAGGCGTCCTCGCTGTGGCGTGCCAGATCATCCTCACACCAGCCGCCGGCAGAGGAACAAACGCTACGCTCTGACGGGACAAAAGTGGAGAGATAAAAAGATCTCATACAGGTAATCCTACTCCTCCGTCTCCTTCCCCCTCTCAGCCGCTGAGTCAGACCTCGACATGACTTCATGTAAATCGGCGGCATCTTCCAGGACCCTGAATGCGTCACTGCATCACATCCGCCCACATACTGTCCGCCACTGTCTGCATTGAGTGGAACAGTGAAAAGTCTGTAATGCAGATGTTACACATCGACGCTGACCCCTCTCCATCTTTGGTTTTCTGAGTCACGTCTCTCAGTCGAAATAGTGGCGTGAATCAAACCGCATGGTGTTTTGGTCCTCGCTTTCTAATTAGCGCCGACTGCATTTTCCAATAACAACATGACAGCTTTTAAAGAACAGTTTGACACGCAGCCATACAGCAGTTCATATACAACCATATACACATATACAACCAATAAACTATGCTCCTGTATGAGAATGCAGCCTGTATGAAACACAATGAAAGCCAATATTAGGTTTGCATCCAAATGAATGCAAATATTTAACTAACTTTTGATACGTGGCAAAAAACAGAAAGTTAATTAGTCATATTTCCATCCAAATTTACACGAAATGTAAGCAAACTTCATCGGTTTCACTTTCATGAATGTGCAATGTCAGTTTTAAACGCCACAAACGCGTGTGACAATGGTGTCTTCCTCTTTCTATTTTTCTATTTTTATCCTTCAGCATCCCAGTTTCTCTTCTGCATTTTCAGACTAAAATTATGATTCAGATGATGATCATTTTTTTTTTTAAAATTTTGATTTGAAATATTTTGCCAGAAAGAGCCTGCAAAAATAATCTATCTAAATATAAAATATGGTGAGATATGACTGAAGCTCTAATTCTTAATAGTTTTTACAGCTGTAGATTTCTTTTGTTCTGTCTTTGGACGAGAAGTTTCTTTGTTTACCAAACCTCCCTTTGCTACTCTTTCCACTCTTGCTTCATCCCTCACACCTCCTCCATCCCTCTGCCCTCTCCTCTTACCTCCAAACCCTCCTCCCGCTTAGAGCTCTAATGTAAATTACGCTGCTCTCTGGAGACACTGAAGGCATCTCGCCTCTGCTGCATTATAGCGTGACATCACTGCTATCCAGTTACCTCTGACAGGGTTTGACTGTCAGTTGATCACATTCTTATCGTTTCTAACTTCATAGTGGTTCTGCGTTGGCGCCAAATTGTCCATCGAGCACCGTCTCTCTCTTATGTTTGGGAGGAAACACACTTACTTTGATCACGTGACTGGAACTGCAGAGCTTTGCCGCTGTTCTGAAGCTTTTTACTCAGTGTTCGGTTAAGTCATTCAAATCTGTTTTTATTCTTCAGTTGGACGTTTAAGCTTCATCTCACTTTCAGTCATTAATCCACGAACAAGAATGAATCAGAGAATAGTATTGTTAACAGTAGCAAGTTTTCATAAATTTAATCAATTCATACTCAGCATTGTGAGCAGTCACATCGAGTTAATAAAACGATGACTTCATGTCGAAGTCTCGCTAGCAGCAGAAGATCTTAACGTGTATTCATGGCTGAAATCCCTCAGACGTTTGTGGTTGGAGTGAAATATCTCTACGGCAATCTGTTCTAAATGCTCTTCTAAAGATCTGCCTCTCTGCATCGCACTGGACTAATGCTGGCTTAATGCTGGATTGATAAACCTCTGAAAACGTCCCGCTTTTGCTTAATTAGATGAACTGACCACACATCTACATGGTTACTTACTTGCTAGAAAATTGTTTTGAACTTCTCGAAGTAACAGATTAGCGGTTTTAGAGTGAAAAAGTACCGTCTGCCTTAATTGCCTTATTTAGATCATCTGAAGAGACTGAGTGCATTGGGGATAATCTAGTACACATCTGGCAATTCACGTAATATGCAGCTGAACCATGCTGTAAACTCAATCTGATGTCACATTTAGTATCAATAGCATGTTAGTTGGAGATTCAATCAAGTTACAGTCCCGCCTGCCTGCCACATTTCATGTGGAAGTGCCTCAATATACAAAACCTTGACGCTCTGACACGCAGTGTCAAGCAAATTTTAAAGTTATTCAGTGTTCATCAATGATTCAGGAGCTTTGACTTGCACTTGTTGTTCTTATATACTTTATACTTTATACTAACCCTTTTTATTCTGTAAATGTGCATGGGTATGTGGGTGCATGTGTGTGTGTGTGTGTGTGTGTGTGTGTGTGTGTGCTGATGTACTTCAGGCCTGCAGGTTGCTGCGCTGGATGTCCGGTACCTTCGATTAGCCACAAATTCGTGGAGCTGGAGGTGACGTGAACA
>CAAKHG010020222.1:28754-39282 GCA_901007715.1 Dactylopterus volitans
ACACACACACACACACACACACACACACACACACACACACACACACACACACACACACACACACACATAGACATACAGTATGTCTTCTGATTCCGATTCTGACATTCCCGAAATTTTTTTTGATATGTGAAGGTGCAGGATGAACAAATTAGACGTTCAAGTCATTCTCATTATTCATTTGTGTTCATTTGTTTAAAATTGAGTCTCAATAATTTCAGACCTCTTCCATCAGAGATGCTTCTGTTCAGAAGTACGCTGGTTGAAGTTGCAACACAAACATGTAAATCAAAGTGAATTACTATACTTGCCTCCACTTTGGTCACCTGCTTTGACTTTGTGTGACTGCTCCAGACCCAGCTGAGTCCACGATGACGTCAGACTCGAGGGTCTTTGTCTTCGTCTGATGAAGTAAGCCATCGCCTGGCGACTGGCTAATTCTGTCTTTGCTTCCCACAGCATTTCTAACTTCACACCTAAAGTGGGAGAGAAGGACACTCAGCGAGCGATCCGACAGGCCTTCAACGTGTGGCAGACGGTCACGCCGCTCTCCTTCCAGGTCAGAACACATTTCACATTTCACCGACCACTTTATTGGGCACACCTGCTGAAAGGCTCATTCTCACAAATACCTGCTGAAATTAAAACCGAGCAATCGATTGAGAAAGAAAGGTGATTTGAGTGACTTTGAATGCGGCATGGTTGGCTGATCTGAGTATTTCCGCAATTACTTATGTACCGGGGTTTTCACACGCAACTATCTCTAGGGTTTACGGAGGATGGTAGGAAAAAGAGAACACACGCAGTGAGCAGCAATTCTTTGGAAGAAAATGTCACAGGAGAATGGCGAGAATGCTTCGGGCTAATAGAGAGTCAACAGTTATTCAATTAACAGCTCGTTTCAATCCAGATATGCAGAAGAGCATCTCTGAATGCACAACACATTCAGCCTTGTGGCAGATGGACTACAACAACACAAGACCTTTTATTTCATGTACCTTGCTAACGAAAAGGTGGCCAGTGAGTGTATTTCGATTTTACATTATTATAAATGATTGTAGTAAAAACAATCGGTAGCTCATGGGGTGTTTGTCTCACAGTGAAGCGGACAAAGCCAAAGAGTTGTAATGAATCTCTAAATGAATCACGAGTGCTTCATCAAATACAGGGACGCTGAACTATTACATACTTTCTAGAAAGTTCTATTAATTAAAGTTATTACAGCAGAACCTGAATGTTATAAAATATAAAATAGCAGCTCATTACGAGCAGTTAATGTTTGGTTATTTGTACACCTTTGAGCTTGTGGCCAATAACAATCTTTCACTTTTGCTGTGCTCTTGAACCACTCAGGAGGTTCCATACTCAGAGATCAAGAACGAGGGAAAGGAGGCTGACATCATGATCTTCTTCGCCTCTGGTTTCCATGGCGACAGCTCTCCATTCGATGGAGAGGGGGGTTTCCTGGCCCACGCGTACTTCCCCGGCGCTGGCATCGGAGGAGACACGCACTTTGACTCGGACGAGCCTTGGACACTGGGCAACGCCAACCACGATGGTGAGAGGGAAATTGTTTTCTAAAAACAGCCTTTGCTGAGCGGCCTGTGCTTCCTGTGACATCCACAGAATCAAGTCTCAGTGAAGCTGGTGGTCCTCCTTTAGGTCTCTAGTCTGGTACTAATCCGTAGAGATATAATAGGATTGTAGTGAAATCTAAATGAGCCACATGCTTTTGGCTATCAGGTCACCATGCAGCAACACATTTTCTTCCTCACCTCCTCCTGTGACTTTATTTCTGGGCACTGTAGAAATTAGCTGTTTTCTCGCTGATGGTGCGTTCAGGAAGTTAACATATTGTATGTCCGTGTAGATTTTCATCATCCAGGTCATGACGGCCAAATGCCATGACCTGGATTTAAAACGATTGGTTCCTCTTGTGGTGTGTAAAAGTATGTAAAAGGGACTTAGATGTGAAATAGCCTCTACATCAAAGAGATCAGGTGAGTCTAGGAGTTCAGGTAGAGGGCAACCAGACTTCTTTTGGCCCTTGAAAATGTTTCACCTCCTCAAAAGGCCTCCTCAGTTCTAAGAGCCGACCATGGGGAGCCAACCTGAGTCAACCAAAGGTCACTCAGGAGTTTGCCTCGGTGGGTCAACAACTCTCAGGTGATTTTAATGACTCTCAGGTGACTTCTGCAAAACTCAGGTAACCTTAACAACTGTACTTATTCACAATACCAAAAGAAGTTAAACACCTGGGACTCTCTACCACTCGTTTACAACTGGAGACTTGGATTTTACATTTACACAGCTATGCACCCACATGCAGTGGCAGAGGGCTCATATGCAGTACTAGTGTACTCTCGTCCAGTAGTAGACGACCTGAATGCAGGAGTAGAGGACCCGAATGCAGTAGTGGAATACCTGTATGCAATAGTGGAGGACCCATATGTATTAGAGAACCTGTATGCAGTAGTAGAAGACCCTACTTCTAGCATTTATTAAAAGTGTTGTAGCCCCGTTACAATGTTCCATCCTTTGTGTCACTAGTTCCATCAGAATGAGACGCGCCATGACTCGAGTCCAGCATTGAATGTTTAAATATATTCCATGGTTTTATTAACCTATTTATTTTATATTTTTATAATATGAGAGGTGCTTTTAAGTTTTGCTTATTGTTACCTTCGAAACCTGTGACCCCAAAGCAGAGCTATGACCTCTGTGTGTCATCACAGCCTTTCCATGAGGCGTTCTGAAACGAAAAGCGTGATATGTGAAGATAAAACAGCTCCCAAATCTCCAGTCACTGGAAACACTGAGGAGAGAAAACATTTTCTTCCTCCTCTTCCATCTCACACTGACGAATGACTCATGCCAGATTGCCTCTGCTGGAATAACTAACGTGCTGATAGAGCGAGTGATGGAGGAGGAGGACGTCTGCTCGAAGAGATTAGCGGAGAGGAGAATTAGCTTTGACAGAGGAGCTCCACATTTGCTTTGGCAGTGTAAGTCTCATTCCTGTATGAAGGCAGGAAGAATGCAGATATGCGGAGTACAATCAGTCATTCAAACCATTTATATTCCCAGATATAAAATGAATTAGACTAAATGACAAAAATATCAACTGATCAGTTGGTCATCTATCAGGGGAGACACACACAACATGTACACTGTAATTAAAAGATTAGAGAAGAGATAGTGGCATGACAAAGTTCTCAGACGCTACGAAAACTGATTAGAAGCATCCGAGGGACAAAACTTTTTCACCTTCAGACAGTTAACCTGCAAATGCATCAAAGCCGATCTGCTTCCTGGGACGCTATTTATATCATCATCCATTCATCCAGAGGCGGACCACTCAGAGTGAATGTATGGCATAGATCATGACAATAATACCAATGGTACAGATTTTAAAATGCAAGTACAAGAAAGATGAGAGGGAATTAAAGCATTTCAAAACTTTGCAACTGTAAAATCATTTAGTAAATAGAACTAGATTGACGTCATCCTGGTTGCATTCCTCCACCAACCAGTCAAGTAGCAGTTAGCTTGCATGTCTGTCCATGATGTATGTAATAAAGACTTTGAATGAATTGTATTGAATGTAATGAGAGTAGAAAAATGGCACAATTTTATCCTAAAAGACATTTATCACAAATTTTGACCATTAACCCGCAACCAATTCATCCTTCAGCCTGAACAGACATTTGTGCTGAGATGGAAGAACTTGTTTCCAGGCATTCCTGAGCTATTCACGAGAATGGGGCAAATTTTTACGTGTTTTTATCAACTCTCAGATGATCTTAACGGCTTCCAGATGACTGTCACAACTCTCAAGTGACCTTAACAGTTTTTGGGTGACCCTAACAACATTTTGGTGACCTCAAGAACTCTGTAGGCTTCAACAACCCCATGCATTTTTGGTGAACAGTTCTTTTGGTTTCACCAGGTTAATTCCAGGTGCCGCTTGTAAAGGTTGATCTCTGCCATTGAAAGCCGACTCGTGATACTCAAGAGACGAGTTCTATCACAGCAGTATCAAATGTCGTCTTTATCGCTGGCATGCAGGTGGCTAGATGATAGACGAAGACGCTGCGGGGCGTCAAAGCAGATTGTAGACCAACCACGGAGGGGAGCAGACGCAGAGAGAGAGCCCAGCTGGAGTTCCCACGAGTATCTTGTGATGTAAAAAAAGAAAAGAAAAAAATCATCTTTATCTTTGCTGCAATGTGGAAGTGAGTGGCTCGAGGAGAGATAATAGCGGAGGGGGATGGAGGGAGAAAGAGGAGGTGGACAAGGTGACAAATGAAGGACGCGGCAGCAGACAGAAGAAGAAGAAGAGTGACAGATGGCTGAATTAAGTCATATCCTGGTGACTCCGGTGACCACCTGCGCAGCATCGCTGAATGGACTGAAGTGGATTTTCTGGCTCAGATCCTCCAGTACATCAGCATCCAAATGAACACCTCCAAAGGCGAACCAGCAAGTCATTATCCTCCACAACTCTGATTTGACGGATCGCCAGCAGATGCAAGTTCCTTATTGAATTTATTGTCAATAAAAATGTGACACTGGTTTCCAGTAATTTGGTTATGAGCTGCCCTACAAATAACAGCTCTAGCACATCTTCTGTTTTGGGCTGACTCGCAAATGTTAACATGTTAACATGCTAAATGCACATGAGACTTTTTTGTTTGTTTGTTTTCTTTCTCATGCTGATTCTGAGCATTTCCTGTCTGCACTTGATTGGATGATCACTTTAACTCTTTTGCAAGATTTTGAGTCGGACCAACATGGCAGCCTGTTTCTTTCTGTTATATCATGAAAATAGTTGACTGATGTGTTTCTCAAACCATTTGAAATGAGGAATAAAGCATGCAGCTGCCAAAGCTGTCTTCAGTGATGGTTGGTTGAAAGTTTATCAGAAATGTCCAGAGGGTGGTCGGACGCCAACGTGATGCAACGCCACCAGAATGGATTGCATGCGCGCTCACAAAAACAATGAGTGGGAATGAAAGATCCAGCGACACCTGCAAATTTGAATATGTAAGATTTTACATATCGCAGTGTTTGTACAAAGTCTCGAAAGTTTGGAAAAAGCTTCATCCCACCCAGTGTGAAATGAGCTTCATCGATGCAATCAGAGGAGTTTCCATTTATTTTCAGGAGTGATGATAAGAGCTTTGAGAACCTAGACATTTTTGATTTAGGGACCGGCTCGGAAGCAGAGCCGATGGTTAGCAGAGTCATGCGAGTGAATGCTGATTCTACCCCACACGATGAAGAAAAGCGCCCGTGATGTTAGCCCGTGTTTGTTGGTGTTAAGAGCTGTTAGTGAGTGATACTGTTTTTTTGGGGTGATTCAAAGAGTAAGTGGAACCTTGCAGAGCTGCTAGCATAGTTAACACTGGTCAAAATGAACCACTGTGGAGGAGGAATAACCATTCACTTACCAACGTTGCAACTCCGTGAAATTGCAGTATCCTGTAAGTGACGTGTGTGAGGGCGCTGGAGAGTTGAAGGTCACCTGTAATTTATTAATTTTTTGTGGGGAAATTAGTTCTCTGCATTTGACCTATCCATTAGTGCGCACACACCACATGCATAGTTAGTAAACACACAGCAGCAGCGGGCTGCAATCGTCACAGCATCCGGGGAGCATTTGTGGGGTTGGGTGCCTTGCTCAAGGTCTCAACCTTTATGTCTGCCCATGTCATCATTTATGGTGTCATCACCAGTGCACCTTAATTCCAAAAGTTCCAAGTTTGGATCCTCCAATTTCAATCACATACAGACAAAAACATGAGATACCAGTACTTTATATAGGTTTAATCATTTTGATACTCTGATGAGTTCAGTGTTTTATTCCACACAGCATGAAAAAAAGCTGCTTCGTGTGCATGAAAATGACTTGAATACAGGAGAGAGAACAGAAACAGTCAGTGAAATAACTGACTGTACCTTTACATCAGTGTGAATGTGAGGTTTGTCATCGTCAGTCAGACCCATGTAAGTGCAGGAGGAAATCATTAGGTTCTTTAATTAGTTTCAGATGGTAAAATGTGTTAATTTGGCCTTCACAAGTCATTAAGCTTCTGATTTGAACAAACCCCACTGGAGCACATGACACAGGAAAACGCAGCTTTCCTACCATCACTTTAATCCGCTGTAGTCGCCATAGGATCGATTTTTCGATGTGGTGGTTTCGCTGCATAAACCTGATGAATACTTCCAATCATCCACAATATTTGCTCCATTAACTGTTGATTAAATTCTGGACAACATGCCTGCACTTCTGCCTGTTGTAAAAATATGATGTCAAAATTTACAGATGCCATCAGCTTGTGCTGCTGATGTCTGGGCAGTAGCAATCGGGACATGGAGTGATATCGAGGTCCTGTCTGGCTCAGTCATGAGTCATTAGGCTACCATTAAAAGCTAATTTTTTTGGACAACCACAAAAATGCAAAGTTAGACGTTAGATTAGATGTTGCATGTCCTGTCACCTTCTTATGTACAATTCTGAAATAGAAGTCGACTTCTAGTAGTTTACTCAGAGCAACTGTCAATCAGCAAGCCACACACCCCTGTATAGCATCAAATAACGAATTGTTACCAGACTTTGATATTTTTGTCTGGTCCCAAGTCCCGTCTACTAACATGGAGGAGGCCAGCCAAGGGTTGATGGAGATCTTTTGGCTTCACATTTGAGGAGCTGTCAGGCTGTCTAGTTTACAGACATATGTGTCCTTTTCTATTGTTCATTTCTTCCTCTCTTTCTTTTCTGTTGTTTCTCTCAACAGGTAACGATTTGTTCCTGGTGGCGGTCCACGAGTTGGGTCATGCGCTGGGTCTGGAGCACTCTAATGATCCCAGTGCCATAATGGCACCCTTCTACCAGTACATGGACACGCACAACTTCAAACTACCGCTGGATGACCTGCAGGGCATTCAGAAAATCTACGGTGAGCAGCGACGTTTAAACCTACAGGACATTCAAACAACCATGTTGCATCTTTAGTCCGTCGATGCATCAGAAACAAAACTTATACTGGCAGTGTTGTAAAGCATCAGTTTGATGTAATCTGGCTGTTGTAAACCTACATCTCAGGTGGCTTTAAAATCCGTGTTGGCCCATAATATATGTGAAGATTTTGAATCAATTGTATTAAATGTATTACGAGTAGAAAAAATCCCTCCCCTCATTTCATTCCTATTAGACATGTGTCTAAAATGTTGTGATTATCAGCATATGGTACATGCTTTCTAATGTTAAAATGAGCTTAACCATTGATCCCCAACCACCCCCAAGTCTAATCAATTAATCTTTGTACCTAAATTGACATTTGTGCCAAATCCGAAGAAAATTCTCTCAAGTGGTCGTAGGCACAATTGACCAGATGACGTTTGCATCCTCAGGAGAACATCTCGTGTCACTCCAGCACGTCTTCTGATTGCCAGATTGAACTGATTTCGGCAGCTTTAATCCTGTGCAGCTCGTCCTGTATCTTGTTTTATTCCAAAGAAGGTCCTCTTTATTCTACACCACAGACGCTCTCCACAGTTACCCACAATTCCCACAGTGAGACAGCCTCGTTGAGTTCTTTGACTACTTGCCTCTTACAAAGAGATATTCAAGCCTGTATGGTAAACTGTGTGAGGAGGTGAGGGCCATAACAGTCGCGGGTGCCAACGCAGCTGCACCATAAGCCGAAGTCTCAGCACTGAGCAGTTATGTAACTGAGCAATGTTCAGGTCTGAACTGAAGCTCCTTTTTGTGAGTGCACCCAGTTGCACCAAAGTGGTGGAAAAAATGATATAATATTTCCAAAAGAAGAAAATGATGTCATCTATCTCCCTGTAGTTCCTGCACAAATTTGAGCCTGATCCCAGTCATAAACCGCAAACCTCTTTCTTTGTCACTATTTATATTTCCTCACTATGACGCAAACAACTACCAGAAACTGTCTTAACAATGACGATGAAGTAGAGTATATGTTAATTCCAGGTTTGGTCTCGTTACCTTTAAGTTTATCCGCAGAACGGAGAAAGGTCATGACACACAAGTGACATTGTGACTGTGTGATTAACAAATGCTGGTTATTTGATACGCTGGCTTCAACCATCAGTTGTGATGCTCTTCACCAGGCATTCCGACAGCCATGCTGGAACCCACCCGGCCGTTACCCACCTTACCCTCCCGACGGACACACTCCACCTCCGAACGCAAGAATGACCGCCATTCCCGTCCGGCGCGGCCACCTGGTGACCGGCCAGCGTTGCCTGGTAACGGCAAACCCAACATCTGCGACGGCAACTTCAACACTGTCGCCTTCTTCAGACGGGAGATGTTTGTCTTCAAGGTGAGTCGTCCATCTACTCACTCCACACATACATACTGTATATAAGCTCCTCCTACATGCTGAGAAACAACGGCATCAACAAAAACCTTCCTCTCGTGATTAGAACGAGACGACGATCTGTCAGGCATCAGGTGTTTGTGTTTTCTGCTTTTTGAGGAAACAGATTATAGAACAAAGTGAGAATCAGACCAGAACACTCAAAGTGACAGATAGGCCTAACCATGGAAACCTTACACAATAAAGAGCAGCTATGCCATCGAAATTTGCTTGAATCCAAGACAATTAGTGTGTCCGTGTGTGTGTGTGTGCGTGTGTGTGCATCAAAGCGAGCGTTTCACACTGAGGACTGCTAGAGGAAAAAGTCTGTCTTGACATCGCTAATCTTTAAACTGAAGTTCAGAAAAAGTTACAAGGCATCCGTCTGTCTGCTCACCTGCACATACCTGGCTGTCTGCTCATCTGTACACACCTATCTGTCTGCTTACGTATCCATACCTGCCTGTCTGGCCATCTGTCCACACCCGTCTACTCACCTGCACACACCTGTCTGTCAGCTCACTTGTCCACACCTGTCTGTCACTATTTCTTGGGTTTGTTGTTTCTTAATGTATGAAAAGTGCTCTATAAATAAAATTTGCCTTGATTTGATGTGATTCCTTGATTCTCATTGTGGAGTGGGTCGTTTGTAAAAACATCTGAACAAGCTCTGAGACAAGGATACAAACAGGCTGTTTTGTTCTGGTCCAATCATGAACTCATTAGGACCGTTGATACATAATTACCTCAAATTGTTGTGAGTTCAGCTGAAAGCAAATAGGTTTAAAACCTGTTAAATAATGAGTCAAGTCTAAAAACAATAATCCTTACATGGGGTGACCCAGTAATCCAACACAACCCTGGTTACTATTTTTACATCAGCAATCCACCCCCACACCCCTCCCCGGCAGGCAGCCTTCAAGGCAAACGTTTCCCATGACCAAACACATTTCTACCGCTATCAAACGTTTCGTTTCATCTGCTGTCTACTTGTGTGCGACCCGAACACTTGACCTGACGACACGCTGGCTGACTGGCGATGTGGTGTGTTTCAGGACCGATGGTTTTGGCGTCTGAGGAACAACAAGGTGCAGGAAGGTTATCCCATGCAGATCGACCACTTCTGGAAAGGCATGCCACCTCGCATCGACGCCGCCTACGAGAGATCTGACGGCAAATTTGTCTTTTTCAAAGGTACGTGGTATTGTGGTTGACTTCAAAGCCGACGGAGTCGGAGGGATATGCTCTGCTTTGGAGCACGTGTGCAGGGTCGGAGCACCGTTCGAGCTGTTTCCTTCGTGTTTCTTCTTGCATAGCTGCAATGAAATTAGCTGAATTGATGATTCTGCTCACAAGTTCAGCAGAAGACAAAAAAAAACAGGAGGGGCGTTCAGATCTGTCTCTGTTTTGATTCTACATTTCTCCTGCAAAGGTTCTGCATGGAGCATAAAATAGAGGATGGAACCTTCCTCGTCCCTGCATGCCCTGTTTCTGTTTCCATCTCCCTCACTTTCTGTTGAACACACACACTGACATCTTCTGACAGAATGTCCTGCTATCTCGACCAGCCAGCAGCAGATATTAATAGCTACCCTCACTCATTCTCACAGACACACACACACACACGCACCCATGCACAGAGGCTTCCCTGCAAATTTGAACGACTGCAGAGACAACACAAAGTCAGAATTATCCAGTCAGTTCCTCCTTTGTCTGGTTTCGGTGCAGGTAATAATCTTCTCACTGGGTGGGATGAAGCGCAGACCGCACCCATGACATCCAGAGACAAAAAAATAACCCAGAAAAGAAAAGTTAATCCTTTTTTGGCAGACATTATTCGAGAAGTTGATGATTTCAACAAATGAATATACAGACAGATCAGTGTCGGAGCAAAGAAGGACAGGTTAGACTTAACCGCCACGTTTCAGTACATGCAGTCATGTGAGGAATACATCTAAAGCAGGAGTGTCCAAACTACCACCCGGAGGCCAACTGCGGCCCGCCATCCATTTTTAATTGGCCCATATAAAAGTCTAAGAATATAATGGACAATGGCCCACACATAATATTTGTGCTTAACTGTGTTGTACTTCTTAGTTTAAACACTAGGTAGAACCTCCGTCTCCACAAAA
>CAAKHG010020226.1:1525-16670 GCA_901007715.1 Dactylopterus volitans
GCGGGAGGGTGTGTGTGTGTGTGTGTGTGTGTGTGTGTGTGTGTGTGTGTGTGTGTGTGTGTGTGTGTGTGTGTGTGTGTGTGTGTGCGTGCGTGCGTGCGTGCGCGCGCGCTCACTGCGGCAGACGGGCAACACCATGACACTGTTAAACCATGTTAGATTTCAAGGCCTCTGACCAGAGATGTCTTACACACACACGCACACACACACACACACACACACACACGCTGACACACCCCATTGTGTATGGAGAGGGTTATAGAGTGGAGCAGTTATTTTTCTTTTGTACTGACTGGCCGTGCGGCCCTGACACACACACACACACGCGCACGCGCACACACACACACACACACACACACACACACACACACACACACACACACACACACACACACACACACACACACACACACGCACACACGCACACACACACGCGCGCGCGCGTATGCGGCCACCTCATCTGTGCAGTATAATTCCATTTGTCTGGTCCAGCAAGCAGTTGGCTAACTCCATGAATTATTACAATCCCACAAGGCATCTGGGGTGCCGCTGCGCTGGGAGGTCTGCGGGCGTGTGTGTGTGTGTGTGTGTGTGTGTGTGTGTGTGTGTGTGTGTGTGTGTGTGTGTGTGTTGTGCGCGCGTGTGCGCGCGAGGCCTCCCCATCCACCATTTAAGTTCCCGCTGGAAGATGAAAATAGTCACACACACTTTCAGACACCCCCCCCCCTCCTCCGTCCTCCCCCTCCCTCCCTTATCGGGGTGTGTGTATCTTCTATCTTCAAATAATGTTTTGTCTCTTTCCTTTGTGCTATCGTGCCGCTACAAATGGAAAAATGGCATCTCATTCCTCTCTCCGGGGTTTTTTAGCAGCTCATTTTTTCCCAGCCGGGGTTGCGTGCGTGCGCGCGCGCGTGTGTGTGTGCGGGCGCGTGCGTGTGTGTGTGTGTGCGTGTGTGTGTGCGCGTGTGTGTGTGTGCGTGTGTGTGTGCGTGTGTGTGTGTGTGTGTGCAGCAGCGGTCGCGGGTGGCACAGTGGCAGACAGATGGCCATTTCTCTCTCTCTCTGACCATGTTGAACATTGCCTAGAAAGATCATCGGAGCAAAAAATGGATTTCATTTCAGCCTGTATTACAGGATTTAAAGTACAGCAGGACCGCCGTAATCCCACAGACCTTTGTATTATTCTGCGCTGATTGAAGTAGAGTTTTTGAACTGAGGCAGATATATATATAAATATATATATATATATATATATTTTTTTTTGCAGAAGTGAAATGGAGCTAGTGCATCAAGAGTTTTTTTTTTCCCTTCTAAGTGTGAAGCTGCTTCGGTGGAAGAAAGTGGAGTTCTCAAATGAAGTGCAGTGATAGCGGGGGCTTGTCTGACAGAGCCGGCGGCGGCGGCGGCGGCTCTGCCGGCACGCCGCCGCCGCTCGCTCCATCGGCTCCACACGCCGACGCCGCACTGCACTATTGATTGGTCAAATGTGGCATTTACAGTGTGTGTGCGCCTGCGTGTGTGTGTGTGTGTGTGTGTGTGTGATTCGACCAGTTGAGGCCGCGTCGCTGCCGTTTGTTTGGGTTTCTCGCGTCGCTGGAGGTGTTTTGCTTTGAGCCACAAATCAGAGGAGGCGCCGCGGTTGCCCCGTGTCAGCGTGGCATCATAAAGGAATATTAAAACTGACCCACAATGAAGAATATCTACACAAATCGAGAGAAGCTGAGTAAAGTGGGAGTGTGAAGGGCCTCTTGGATCAGAGCAGCGCGTCACAGGCACAAACAGGATCAGTTTGATCAATGTAAACATGAGTAAACTTGAGAGAAATGATAGAAACACAGTTCAGCTTCAACATGCTCAATAAATTTATTTTGGGGGGGTAAACAAAGTTTGTGTATTTAATAGAGGCAAGTCCAGATCACACTGCTGTCTTTTATTTTTATTTTTCTAAATTAGCTTCAGGAAGTTCTCATTGACATGTACATGTACTCAGAGACACAGTCGGTATTTGAGATATGCTTATTTTCACGTGCATATGTACTCGCGTCGGTGTCCCCTACAACCACATATAAGAGGATTTTCACCGTCATCAGCAGTGCCGGGCAGGTTGCTTTAAAAAAAAAAAGAAGTAATTAGTTACAGTTACCAGTTACTTCTCCCAAAAAGTGACTGAGTTTGTAACTTAGTTACAGCGTGACCAAAGTTACCAGGGAGAGTAACTATTATGATACATTTTTAAACGTTCAAATATGTCAAAGAATTTGCATCCTCCCTCTTTGTTGGAACTTTAAATGAATCAGTATGTTCAATTATTCATAACAGAACTGCATATTAAATATGTTTAATTGATGAAATCAAAACTTAGTAGAATAAATGATTAAGAGAAAACACAGTGAGGGAAAATGAGGGAAAATTAATTGGGAACGCGAGCGGTTCCCGTGACAGCGTCGCGGTTCCCCCCCACGATTCCATCACCAGTGTTCCATAAAAGACACATACGAGCGCCGCCGGAACGCTTCCACAGCTTCAGGATTCCCTAAAAAGCACCATTCTCCCTGGGTAGGTCTGGAATCCACCTCAGTAGACGCGGGTCAGATTTGAACCGAGACAGCTTCCGTGTACAAAAATGGGTCACGTTGGGAAAAGTCAGCAAACGTCAGGCCAGAAGAGCTGTGACGACGCAGCTCATCTACAGACCTGCAGGTCCGGGGGGCCCAGCGGGTCCTCGGTGGGTCTATGCCGCTTTGCTGTCACTGATCACAGGTCGTGTAACAGCCACTCGGCCTCCGGGGGGGATGATGATTGGACGGAGCGGCCGGCGGCTGCCACACACGCTCATCTTAAATTGGATCTGTTGGGCCGCCGTCTTTAATTGTGCGGTGATCCGTGGAGGAACTGCTGGGAGGAGTTTGATTTCATATCTCATAGAACTGATCAGTTATCTGCTGCTGGAGAATCTTAAACATCATTGAGGCGACTGGAGGCATCGACCTTTTTGTTTTTTAGTTACACTGACTCGCATCAGCCATAACATTATGACCACCTTATGACATTATGAACCACCTGAGTCGTCCTCCGAGCACCCGGGTGATGACGAGGCCTCACCGGTGTCTGTGTTTCACCGTATTCAAGCATGGTTTCCTCATATCTCCATTCATTTATGACTGTTCCTCGATTGCTGCGCTACGTTCGCGTCGACTTTTCTGAGCGCTCCAGGACTTTCTGGTCCGGCGCCTAAAAATGAAGGTTCACGGAAGTTTAAGAGGTTTTCACGCTTTTTTCTACGACGTGAAATACGTGAACACCGAAGCTCTCGCGCGTCTTTTAAAGGTCGCTGCTAGCAGGCAGCACAGAAACGTCCCTCTCGCCAGAGGGGGCCCCTCCCACCTGGATGATGGCGCAGGAATCGGGGTCCTGTTCGCCGCTATGCGACATTTTTCTCCGTAAATACGACAGGATGGCGGGAAACGCACGTGCAGGGATCCCGAGCTCGTCTATTGGCCGTCGTCCCGGCGGCTTCTCGGCGGCGATGGGGGGCGGCGATGGGGGGCGGCGCCGGAGCGGCTGGCACCTGCCAGCAGGACGGCGGCATGCTAATATCCCCCTGAACGGGGCATTAACTGTTAAGCGAACTTAATAAGTCCACCTAAAGACGGCGTTAATGGGCAACTCTTAAATGACAGCGCGGAGAGCGAGCGAGCGAGCGAGCGAGCGAGGTCCGACAAATTAAAGGGAGAGATGGAAGAGCCGGTGGAATGGGAAGAGCCCGGCGATAATGATCGTTAAGTTTTTATACCATTAGACGCCGGCGGAGCCATTTTGGCCACGCAAGCCGCCCCGATTAGCGGCGACGGACACAATTAAGGCCCAAAGTTACTGGATGTAGCGGCCCGCTGAAGGCAAAGCGGCGAGCGCGGAGCTGATAAGAGTTAATGGCGTGTCGAGGCGCGGGACAATGCCGAGCGCGGCCGCCCGGCTCCACGCCGCCGTTAATATGGCGGCGTGGCTTCTCCCAGCTTCTTCCTCTGGATCCGAATCGGTAAAACGACAGGGAAGGAAAAAAAAAAAAAACCCGACAAAGCGACAGTTAAGAGGACCGGCCGAGTGTGTCTGATGGCGGAGCGTCGCCATCTGTCATTGGCTCCCTCTTGTTTGCTCGAGCAGTTAAGGAAGAGCTTCCCGGCGCGCCGGGGAGCTAAATGGCTCCCGTCAAAGGTGCTCAGGTGGCGGCGGGAAATGGGGATTTAAGAGGTGGCGGCAAGCGGCGGCAGGCGGGCGGTGGCAGGCGGCGGCGGGCGGGAAGGTGGACGGAATAAAAGGGAGTGAGAACTTACGAGAGGGTCGGATACCTGAGCTCCAGCTCCCCATCCGACCTCCTTCACCCCCCCTTAACTCCGCCCCCCCCCACCATAACCTCCACCCCGACGACGCCATCTTGCTCCGCCGATGTCGTTTTGGATGCAGTTGGGGCGGGACGGAGGGGGGGCGGAGCAACAGGTGCATCCTATTGGTGCAGTGGGGCGGAAGGGAGGAGTCAGCGTTTATAACTTGGAGGCGCCGCCGACCGGCCATGAAATATAAGAAACATAAACTCAAAACAACTTGAATCTGTCATGTGTCAAGTAAAATAAAGTTTCGGGTTACATACTTTTGTTTTTGTGTTTTTGTTTTTTACAGCGGACAGTTGCCCCACCTGAGCAGGTCTCAGCCGTCTTTCGCAGTTTCCGATCTTCATTTTCTCACTCAAAGCTGAGCAATTTTCGTTCCTGTTGAACATTTTAATAAAGATAAATAAAGTCTGAACCAATACCGAAGCCCCTCTTTAAGCCCCGCCCCCGCGCTTATGCACTAAATGCAAGCAGTTGGACGTGCGAGCTCGCGATGGAGCGTTAGCTAGGTTGGGGGCAGGACGGGAGGGGTGGGGGCGGAGCAACAGGTGCCGCTCGCATTAATCCAGCCAGAGCGGCCGTCAGTCATGAGGCCACACCCAGTTCTCATGACGCAAAATTACAGTCGTGCGCCTGCGACGGCCAATCGGGGCGGCAGCTAACGTCGGCGCGCGTCCGCCGGCGTCGCGTCGGCGAGGCTTCGAGTGAACTGAACCAAACCGCGCGGCCGTTTCACCCCGTTAGACGTTTCGCCGCTGCCGTCACACCCGCGCCCGCATACACACTTTGTGACATCACAGTGACCTTTGACCCCCTCCAATGAAATTCGCTCCCTGAATGCCAGAAAAGTTTTTTAACCTTTTGACCTTTTTAGACACAAAATACTTAACAAACTGAATTCGCAGTTATCAGGAGAAGAAAAGAAAACTCTCTTGGCAGGTTAAAAAATTTTTTTTTAAAAAGGGCGGGATTTACGCCCTCACTGCCCCGCCCGTCCAGCAGGGGGCGACTGAGACGTGCCGGCGTCACTTTCTGACGATGCTCCTGCGGCCTCCATCTTTATAAAGGGCGCTCGCGCTTCCTCTCTGCCCCGCCCCCTTTAAATCCTCTTCCTTCCTTCCACCCTCTCACCTGCCCTCGCTTATATCTCCCCGCCCCCCCCTCTCTCCTCGCCCCCCCCACGACTCTCCCCCCTCCCTCCTAATAGCGCGGTGACAGCGGCAGTGTTTCTAATCAGAGGTGAGGAGAGCGAATGAGCAGCCGTCCGATCCTCTCTGCTCCCTCATCAATCGGCTCCAACCCAACGGGGGAAAATTCTCAGCCGGGACAAAATTAATATGTAGCAGATCTGCGGCGCGCTCGCCTACGCTGGAATTGGAAATGGCTTCTGTGCCGCCTGACCCGTATCCATCCGCATGTGTGTGTGCGCGCGCCGGCATGTGTGTGTGTGTGTGTGTGTGTGTGTTTCGGAGGGTTGTGGTGGCAGATTATTGGGGAGACAATTGGCTGTGCGGCAGTAATCAGGAGGACACTGAGGTGTGTCTATCTTATGACTGCTCGCTGACAACCTCCTTACATACACAAACACACACACACACTCACGCGCGCACTCGGGATGCACACACACACACACACACACACACACATACACACACTCGCCTGCCCCTCCTCCCCCCTATCCAATTCAATCAGACAGTCCATCCGCCCTGCAGAGCAATGTGGCACTGCCCCCGTGCATGACAGTATCAATTCAATTACCCAGGAAATGGATCCATATTCAACCCATATAAACTCATACACAGAGCCAGGAGGGGCCGCCGCCGCCGCCGCCGCCGCCACCAGCCGCCCGCCGCCGCCCGCCACCGCCGCCAAGACAAAGAAATGTGCATTTACACTGTAATAACTTTCATTTGGACCGGCTTTGAAAACCATTCTCAGCCAGGCATTTGTCGCTGTCACATCACGTTATCCCCAAATCAGGTTTACAAAATATCAATTCAATTTCTGGCGCAGTGCGAAACACTGCGAGGGGAGACGCGCGCACACACACACACACGCACACACACCCACATGCAAGAGAGAGAGAGAGAGAAAGAGAGAGAGAGAGAGAGAGAGATAGGGAGGAAAGGAGGGAAGAGCTGAGGGGCCCCTGGTGGCTCGGCCAGATTTCCAGTCAGAACTAATCAAAAGCAGAGCAGACCATGCTAATCTCTTCAATTTCATCCTTTAGACCGCTGTCTTTCCCCGAGTCGTAAACACACACACACACACACACACACACACACACACACACACACACACACACACCGGTGCATGTGTGCTCGCGCGAGAAGCACAGGCAGCAGGTTAGCGCCGGCTAACGTGCGCTACATTTACATCTCACGCGTGCGGATGCGCCTCGCCGCCGTTTCCCGCCACTCTCGTGTCCACAAAGTAAGGGGAAACGATGAGCGGCGGAAGTGTGTGTGTGTGTGTGTGTGTGTTTGTATAAGGGTGTGGGGGGGGGCATCCTATTGGTGCAGCGAGGACCAAGGGAGGAGTCAGCGTTTATAACTTGGCTGAGGTGGAGGCAGCACCGACCGGCCATGAAATATAAGAAACATTCACTAAAAACAACTTGAATCTGTCATGTGTCAAGTAAAAAAAAAAAAAAAAATCAGGTTACATGCTTTTTTGTTTTGTTTGTTTGTTTTTTACAGCGGACGGTTGCCCCACCTGAGCAGGTCTCAGCCATTTTTTGCCGCTTCCGATCTTCGTGTTCTCACTCAACGTTGAGCAATTTTCGTTCCTGTTGAAAAGTTAAATAAAAATAAATAAAGTCTGAACAATACCAGAGACCCTCTTTAAGCCCCGCCCCCGTGGTCATGCACTAAATGCAAGCAGTTGTGGACCGTCGAGTCGGACGTGCGAGCTCGCGATGGAGCAATGGCTCGGTTGTTCAAAGTCGTGCAGCCTCTCGGCCTCCCCGAGCTAAATCTGCCCCCTGCCGGCCGTCTCGCGACGACTTTAAAGACTTCATGGCGGCCAAGAAGTCGAGTTTGAGACGCCTCATTTCAAACAAACCGTTCAGAATAATCACATTAATCCGTGAAATCAGCGGATCTGACAGCTAATCAGCGCGTAGCTTCTTCTTCTGTCGCCATGCTGTCGTGGCCAATCACGTCACCCCGGCGGCGGCGGCGGCCTGATCCGCCTTCACACGTCTGCTAAATGGCTTTCCTCTTTTCAAGAAGCGACTGTTATGTTGGAATAACTCGGGGTTTTTTTCCTCATAAATAACAACGGCAAAATCAAGTCATGAAATTGGCAACTAAAGAGTTTAAAATCCTCAAAATGGTCGGATGTTTGGTCGCTCTGAGCAGGGCGGGAGTCATTTAAGGGATTTATGAGGAGAAGAAGCAGAAAGATGTGTGAATCTGTAATGCTTTTTATAACAGTTTTTGGAAATGGGCATTTTTGTCCTCTAATGACTGAAGAGGGTCTTAAACTGAAGTGACAGCTGACGGTTAAACAGCTTCACCACTGACTTTGATTCCTCAGGTCCTCTCAGCGACGCCTGCCGGACATCCTGATCGGGTCCGGCTCATTCGGATCACGGTGACCAAGATATGAGTGACACCTCCCGGTTTAAGCCAGCGCAGCTCAGCAGCATCTCAGTAACATTCAGACACCTCAACACCCCCCAGATGCAGTAAAACCTCAACATCAACCTCCTGGCAAACATGCAGTGGTCGTAACGCGACATCAGCGCCAAGAGAACGCCGAGCTTTTCACCTCAGACGCGGCAGGATTCAGTTCAGCTGAACGAGAACGTGATTCCTGGGGGGGCGAAAGTTGCATCGGCATAAAGGTGAAGCGGCGGGGTGATGTAATGCTGCAGGAGAGGGCGAGTGGAGAGGAAACGATTAAATGATCAGAAAGGGCAGACAATGGAGGTGAAGTGAAGGGGGGTGGAGGAGGGGGGTGGTGGGGGTGGGGGTGGGGGTGTCATGGCTGGATGGACAAAGTCCTTCACACTGATCAAAATCCAACATGGTGCAGACGAGCCTCGGTCACACTGATTTCAGCCCCCTCCAGGCTTCCCACCGGAGCACCTGCGGGGACCAATCAGGGCTCCTCGCGGAGCCGCCGCCGCGACGTGACTGGCAGAGACGTTTTTAGCCCCCCCCCAAAAAAAAAAACGCCGGGCAAATGATGCGAAAATGTGACGGACGATTCTGGAGCCTCCGGATGCCGAAAACGGAGGAAATCTGTGGAGAAGGCGGCTTCATACGGAGGAACGTGCAGGCGGAACCGCTTTAAACGGTCATGAAGTATAATAATTAAATGTAATATGGGTATTTATATATGTGTGTAGATGGATGTTTATGTACGTGTGTATGTGTACATATATGAGTGTATACGGGCTTATTTTATACATATATGTACAGTATGTATACACAGTTATACGTAAAGTGTATGATATATAATTGGAATATAAATATGATGGTTAAATATTGTATATTTTGTGAATTTTATATTATATTTTGAGACTGTATTATGTGTATTTTGTGTTATACATTATAAATTATAATGAGTGATTGCATGTTATCATATAATAGGGGTGATATATTTAATAATAGAACTGCAATATGATGTATATTATAGATGTATGATTTTCCGTGTCGGACCCCAGGAAGAATAGCAGCAGCTAATGCTAACAGCTAATCTGCTTTTGTTTGGTTTGTTTTTATCAGACCGAAATAAAATCACTTAACTAACTAATTAATTATTAAATGAAAAAAAAAATAAATGGCAGACATGATTTTTTAAACGGGGCGAATGTGGGATCCCATCAAACATCCTTCATGGTTCTCTGAGGGGACGAAGGGTCGCGACCTCGCTGCTCTCACCTCTGACGGAGCCTCTGGTCTGCTTGTCAGTCAAATGTCTCCCAGATGGAACGTTGTAGCTCAACACAACATGGAAGTCCTGGTTCTCAGAGGAAGAGGTTCCAAACATGGAGGGCTCTGCCAGTAAACAGTAGTAGAAGAAGAAGAGCTTCCAAACATGGCGGAACCTTCAGGAACAGATTGGGCGGTTCTGCCACTGTCCAAACGCAGCTGCTGTTCCTCTCGTTGCCACCAGCAACCACCAATCAGGTGCGTCATTTCCCCCCAAAAAACTGTTCAAGTATTGAAACTTTAATGCCATTTGAGGGTGTTTTTTTTCTTCAGTGTGTGCGTGCGTGCATGTGTGTGTGCGCGTGTATTTGTGTGTGTGTGTGTGTGTGTGTCTGACTCCCGGTGGAACCTTCTCCTCTCATCACACACACAGAGCTTCCTTCATGTGGAAACTGTTAGAGGCACAAACACACGGCGGCGGCGTCATGAAATTATCCGCATACACACTCTGATGCACACACACACACACACACACACACAAACACACACACACACAGATACAGCGTCAGCTTTCACAGTAATTACACAGTTGCAGAGAACACTGCGCTCAAAACACTGTTTAACAAATCAATTTGAGAATGCTTACCTTGTAAAGCGCCATCTATTTGTGTGTGTGTGAGTGTGTGTGAGTGTGTGTGTGTGTGAGTGTGTGTGTGTGTGTGCAGACACTTCCCTGAGCTGATCCATTAAGGTGTTAACAAAGAGCTGTGCGCGGCCGCGCTGCTGGAAATGTGTAATTGGAAGGATGGCTGAGGGCCGACACACACAAATACACTTTATTGATCCACGGCATCTCCGATATAGCGCCTGCAGCTAGCGCGCGCACACACACACACACGCGCGCACACACACACACTCAGCATCTGCGAGGGGTTACACCGACTTTACTCACATTTTGTTGCCATCAGTGCCAGTTTATCAGGCAATCAATAGTCTTTTATTTTCTCATATCTTTAAATGGACGAATATCCTGAATATGATTTTTACAACAGCAGGGGGGGAACGTGATGGAAAAGGAGGGAGGGACGGGAGAGAGGGAGGTGGAGGAGGAGGGGGAGGGGGAAGGAGGAGAGAAAGCCAGGCTGAGAGCGGAGGAAGACCAGGACGCTGTTGGGGGCGTTCTAGAACATAGAACAAGAATCCATCCTCCGCAGGGCCGCTGGAAAGATGGTGGAACCTCCCCGGAGAGAGAGACCAAAGTAATAAAGCGACGGGAGCCGTGAGGAAAAGACGAGTGGAGTTAAGTTGTAGACGTTGGACCGCCGCCAGTGGGCAGGAAGCCGCCGCTTGACCCGAGCGCCATTTGCATGTTAAGTGGTGTCAATCTGCATTGATTCCAGGCCAAATGAAATGCAGTTGGCTTCAATAGAGCCGCTGCTTTACAAGGGCCCCCTAGCTGCTACATCCAGCATATTGGATTCAGATTAACGGGCTCAGTACGGCCGCACACTGAGCAACTTATCTTTAATTAAAATCACTTCCGTCACGGGATCCACTGGGGTGGACCGGACTGGACCGGACTGGAGTGGAATACAGTGGACTGGACTTTAATAGAGTGGTATGGGCATGGAGAAGAGTGGTGTGGATCTGGACTAGACCAGAATGCAGTGGACTCAGACTGAACTGGGATAGATCGGTGTGGACCTGGTCTGGTTTGGTCTGGACTGGATGAGAATGGAGTGGTGTCAAACTGGACTTGACTTGGAATAGAATTGTATGGACCTAGAATGGACCGGAACAGAGTGGTCCTGCACTGGACTGCAATTGAGTGGTGTGAGACCTGGACTGGACTGGACTGGAATGGAATAGAGTGGACTGGACTTTAATGGAGTGGTATGGACATGGAGTAGAGTGTTGACCAGAATACAGTCGTGTGGACCCAGCCTGAACTGGAATAGATCAGTGTGGACCTGGTCTGGACTGGACTGGACGAGAATGGAGTGGTGCGGAACTGGACTTGACTTGGAATAGAATTGTATGGATCTGGAATGGACCAGAACAGAGTGGTCCTACACTGGACTGGACAAGCGTGGTGTGAGACCTGGACTGCACTGGACTGGAATAGAGTGGTCTGGTCTGGTCTGGACCTGAATGGAGTGGTGTGGAACTGGACTTGACTTGGAATATAGTTGTTTGTATCTGTACTGAACTGGAAAATAGTGGTGTGAGACCTGGACCTGACTGGACTGGAACAGAGTGGCTGGGACCTGGGCTGGCCTCGGCAGCGCTGCGGCGGACTGGATCTCCAACCGAGCAGCATCGGTCAGTCACTGGCCGCGGCTGGACCTCGTTACAGCCGCTAACGATCATCTCATTAATCTGAACCCGACCGGTTGCAGCTGGTTTGGCCCCCGCCGGGATTAAGGAGAAGATTTTAGTGCTTGAATGGGAGTAAAATGGCGTCAATACGTCAAAACCGGCAATTCGGGGGGCAGAAGAGCGATTCATCTGAGGCTTATGATCGACCGCTCGATAATCCAGAAGCAACGGATCGACCCTGGAAACGCTCGCGATGATTTCACGGAGGAAAACGAGGAGCCGCTGCTCCGGGAATATCAAAAATATTCCCAGAGCACCTTCACCTGGAGAGGAGGGGAACAAAAAACACGCCGCCAGCCTCCTCGCTGTTGTTGCCGCAAATGATGGAACGCCGCGACCTAAATTAATTAACAACTTCTGCGTATTATCACCCCCCCGACCCTCCGGTGGGTTCTCAGGCCCCCCCCCCCCGACCGTTAGATGGATAGATGGGCGTCGGCCTTTGCCGCGCCGGCGATGCGTCTCACCGCTCCGGCGGCCACTTTAATGGTCGTTTGGATTGGTTTCGCCGGTGCGACCCGACCGCCGGGCGTTTAATATCATTTCTCTCCAGGCATTGTCATTAATTAGAGCGGCGTGCGCGCTCCGGCGCGGAGAAGCCCCGCCCCTCGTTAATGCAACGCACATGGACTCTCTCACCATATTTGGACGTCTCGTGGTTTCCTTCCCGTGTGGTCGTATCAAAGATTTCGGCACCTGTCAGCCAATCAGCCAGCGGAGAGGGTTCATACCTGCGGACGCCCGATGGCGACCAATGAGATGCCTCGTGGAACCCTCAGCTCGCCATTGGCGGCCCGCCACTTCCTGTTGATGTGGTTGCGACGGAAGACGGAATCCTGGCAGATGATTGGAGGAGTCTGTCCAATCAGATGGCTGCTGTGAGAAGGCAGGAAAATTAATTAGGAGAGATTTGGAGTTATGATCTCTGCGGATGCATGAGAGGAGAGTGTGTGTGTGTGTGTGTGTGTGTGTGTGTGTGTGTGTGTGTGTGTGTGTGTGTGTGTGTGTGTGTGTGTGTGTGTGTGTCGATGCCGCAGGGTAAAATCCGGGGTGGCAACATGGCCGTCGCACAAACACACAGATGAACATACACAAATGTGCGGTCAGGCGCGGCGCCGGCGCTAATGAGCAGCATCTGATCACCGCCGCTAATTAACAAAACACACACACACGCTCGCTCGCTCACACACACACACACACACACACCAACAACACGCGGCGCTCCTCGCGTCATTATCCTGTCATCGCCGCAGCTCTGCCTGCGCGATCGCTGTCATCCCAAAGGTTAATGGTTCCACTAAAAACTAAATTTCCCTTTAATTAAAGATCACACACACACACACGCACACACACACACTCACACACACGGCTTTAATTAACAGCTCACACACACACATCTACTTCGTTAATGGCTCCAGAGGCGGCAGTTAGGCGGGATTATGTCGCGCTTGTTTATTTATCGTTGGGGAAAAAAAATCGACATGCTCAACTCCCCCCAAAAAAAATAAAAGATGGAAATTCAACAAATTATTTCTTTAAAAATGTGGAAAATAGTTCTCACAATGTAGAACTGCAGCAGGAGCGGCGGGGACGCCCGGCGCTGGATTCGTGGCTATGACCTGAAATCAAAGAAACATATGTTACGAAAATGGGTTATTTTCTATTTATCTAACGTTTTTCTTTCTGAGGTTCCACCGCATTTATCTTACATTCATCTAGTCCTTGAAGGTACGCCGGGCTGCTCTGCGGCGGTCCAGCAGGTCGGCAGGTCTCGCAGTCGCGTGAGTGCTAGCTGCGGTGCTGCGTTACGTTTTGATGTCACAGTTCTACAGAATCAAAATCGGCGCTTTATTAGGATGGTTTTGGTGAGGTTCCGGGTTCCTTCCTCTAAGGCCGCTCCGCCACCGCCAGCGTCAGCTGCCGTGAGTTCCTGATGTTCCTCTTTTGCTCTTCCGGTGTCACAGTACGTTTTTCACCTTATTGAGATCCGACGGCACAGCGACTAGCTTACGTAGAGCGAAAAACCAAACGTGTACCCGCGAGAACATCATCCACAATCCAGGACATACTGTATGATGATAAGAGCTCGGAAGTAACTGGCATGAAGGGAGGAACCCTCTTGAGGTTCCACTGTCCTCCTCTTCAACAGCCATAAGCGCTTGTTGGAATACTTGTGGAACGAGAAAACCACACGCTGCAGGAAGGGTCTCAGCTGAGCTCACCAGGAGCAGGAGAGCCAAGATCCTTTGTGGACCCTCTTCGCCTCGGTCAGCTGACTGTGAGGGTCTCCTGCTCTCCAGAGGAAAGCTTCTACTCACCCTTGACCTTGCTCTGGGTTCCAGGTGCAGTTGAGCTTTGTGGAGAGCCTCCTTCCAGCCTGGTGGTGAGGTTCCGGCGTGGTTCATGCTGCGTTCTTCCGGCTTACTCAACCAGGAAGTACTAGTACAGATAGAGTATTTGGTGTGATCCACCGAAGCTGAGCGCCCCCCCGATGTCCATTAGACAGAATCCCCGTCCAGTCTCGTCTAGTGGCGGCAAACTCGCGTCACTCAGGCGACTCGGGTTCAATTCTCCTCAGAAAATAATATGAAAAAAGTGTCACAAATGGAACAAAAAGGTCAAATATGCAAAATCAGTTGTAATTGAACCAAAATTGAAATATGTTGAATGTGGAGCAACAAACAAAAAAAGGAGCAAAAAATGCAAAATATTCTAAGGTTACAAAAGTTAGATCTTTAAGAATAAAATACAAATATAAAAATAGTAAGAAAAGACGAAAAAAATTCCCGATTTAAATAAATATAAAAATGCATGCATGCATGCAAAAAAAAATCATCATATATCAGCCACGTAACAATCACCAGTGTGTTTGACCACTTGTTTTATCTCCGGGTTCATGGAGGACTCGCGATTCCTGATTCAGTAGGAAGATTCGAATCGTTCACCCGGGTGATCCAGGAACCCACCGGTTCTGGCTCGAGCCCCCCAAAACTGCTCTTAATAAGCACTTTAAGTCTATTAAGTTCTGACAAACTCTCAAATAAGAGCGTGAACATGTAGATTCCCAACATATCGCCGGTTTAAGCAGTTTCGCGCCCCGACGGCTTCGAATTAAACGGGAAAACAGTTATCGCGCTCGTCGTCAGGGTAACTGATGCCTGATGTCTGCTGGGTTTTTTTTTTTTTTTTTTTTTTAAAGGAGGCGTTGGCGTATTTACATGTGTAGGTTTCAGCTTCCGCGGGCGCCGTCCGCGCTCGCCGGCACGCGCCTGTCCCCTCTATAATAGCCGCGCTGCCGCCGGCAACAGCCTCTCACAGCCACTGCGGGACAGCCAATTCCCTTTATCAGGGCTTCTGATAACAGGCTTTAGCTTTGGTCTGCCATCTCACACACACACACACACACCAGTTCAGTGAAAGCACATTTCCATTCTCCTGTACCGAGAGACTGAACCAACTGACAAGGAACTGCCTTAAGCTTTACCTTTGCTGCCAGAT
>CAAKHG010020228.1:3556-15042 GCA_901007715.1 Dactylopterus volitans
GTCATCTTTGTCTCAGTGAAGATGAGTACATCAGTCAACGTGGGAGGCAACGAGACATTTCCTTCTCAGGTGAAGAAGCTCATCATGATTTATTACAAATACAATTACACATATATGATGCAAACATGTCTACTGCAGGTTTTCTCTTGAATATACTACACACTGGCTCTTTGATTCTTATCATCTTATCAATTCTTATCACTTCATGATCTAAAACAAAGTGAACAATGATCTGTATCTACTCCTCCGTAATATTCATTGCCTTCTCAACCAATATTTAATTAAATGGCGCAACCTCACCTCAGTGCAATGATAAGAATAATATTAAAAACGATAATAATATTCTCTAACATGTTGACATTTAGTTGATATTTTTCTTTCAAATTGGTTGGCACCTTGCATGGCAGCCTCCGCCATCCTTGTATGAACGTCTGTGTGAATGTGAGTGTGAATGGTGGAAAGCACTTTGAGTACCATTAGGGTAGAAAAGCGCTATGTAAATGCCAGTCCATTTACTATTTTATACAAATCTTGATTTAGTTGTATAAGTGATCCTCAGTTGATGAAGAAAATAATTGATGACGCAGATGAACCCGTAGGAAAGCTCTATATGGATGTCTCGGTTACAGCTGAGTGATGATGACTGTGTTATTTCTATTTTACTCTCTTTGGTGCCATCTACTGGATTAGGTCATGTACTTCAGAGACTCCTTCAGCACAGCGTTTGTGAAGAACCTGATCGTTGTTCTGGTCTGGCTCGTCCTCAGTTACATTAATGGAACGTTGATTGCAACCTTTTTCAGACACCAGGTACACACAGACACACGTTGGGCTCTTTAATTAATTTTGAGGACAAACACGATTAAAGTGGTGATGAATAGCAATCGACTTCTCACAGAGATGATCCTCGCTTGTGCTGATTGGAGCAGCTGAGCGACGCTGACATCACTGTCCCTCTCAACCTCGGAGTTTATCAATTCATTTATTTGTGATTGAATAACTGCTGAGCCCGAGAGGCCCCCAGTTGTCAAATTATGTGCTCAGAATAGTGTCACTGCATACATTTTGAGCACACAAAACAGTTAGGTATACAATTAGATGATGTAACTAAGCCAGAACTAAGCCTCCTCCTAATTTCCAGGAGGTTACTCTTGTTGACTAAGTCCTCAATGAAGACAGTTCATTTAATTTCATTATAAACACTGATCATCAATAACCACTCTGATGTCATTATTAAGTCTCTTTGATCCTGAGCATCTGTGTCCTCCAGGCTTTTTATGAAGACCCTCGCTACATACTCTTCATCCACATGGTAATCAACGATGCCATCCAGCTGACAGTCACCATCACTCTATTTGTCCTCAGCTATGTGTTCTACAAGATCAACGTCTCCCTCTGTTGCTTCTTCATTCTGGTGGCGGTTTTTACCACCAGGAACACCCCGGTCAACCTTGCCAGCATGGCCATCGAACGCTACATCTCGATTTGCGAACCTTTACGCCACCCACAAATCTGCACTGTGAGAAGGACATATGTTGTCATTGGACTGATTTGGCTTATCTGTGTCGCTCCAGATATTACTGATCTGTTCATCACCTTGGCCACAGAGTCCCTCAGCTTCTTTAATGAGTCAGTGTTCTGCCTTCGCCAGAACGTGTTCAAAGACCAAGTCCTTGCATCCAAGAGACAAGCATTTGACATCATCTACTTCTCCTGCGTATTTTTAACTCTGGTCTTCACCTACCTGAGGATCCTGTTTGCAGCTCAAGCGCTTTCCACGGAGAAGCTTTCTGCCCAGAGAGCCAGGAACACCATTCTGCTGCATGGCGCCCAGCTTGCCATGTGCATGCTCTCCTACATCTCCCCAGGGGTAGAGCTTGTTCTGCATCTAATCTTTCCTGGACGAATCCTAGAAATTAGGTATGCGAACTACCTGATCGTCTACATGCTGCCCCGTTTTCTGAGCCCTATTATCTATGGGGTCCGTGACAAGAAGTTCAGAAAGTACCTGAAGATGAACCTCCAGAGTCAAAGACGCAGCCTTACAATGCAGAGACGCCGTGACAGCCGCTGATCTGTATGGTTAGCTACTGGAGAACTAATATAGACATAAACTAACATTTTTACAAATATCTGTTAAATACTTGGAAGTAAACCCTACTATTTAAAAGAGCAGTCAGTGATTCCAATCCAAAATGCATATCCAGGAAATATGAGAGGGTTCCCTAATTGTGCTGTCTGTACATGGAAACACAACATGTGATGATGCAGAGAATTCAAGACTAAGAATTTCAAAAGTCAATTTTAAAGATTGACAAATGACATGGCACAACTTTACAGTACCAAACTACAAACAATATGGCAGAACTCTGTAGGTGCAATATTCATTAAACATACAAACCTCTGACCATAGGTTCCTCACAACTGAACCAATGGGATGGTGAACATATAACATGTACCTCATGTTTACATTGCAAGCTAAGCTAAATTTAAATTTAAGAAGCTAGTGTACCAAAGCATTTGAGCTTCTATGACATTGAAGGTAAAAAGAACCATTACAACAGAATTAGTGTATGAAGGTGTGTCTGGCAAATATAAAATATTGTAGGAGCAGTTTCATTCACTTTTGAGGCTGTGGAAGCTACGAAAGGAGCTGATGTGGTCCGAGCAGGAAGCTAAAATACCTAACCAACTTAGGTAGCACGTACCTAAATACAAGGATTTAGTATGATTCTTTATGTTCCTGAGAAACATGTTTACAACATTCCACTGACTCATCCCTTTAATTGTTACTACCATAATAAAAGATAACAGAACGAAATTAATCTTTTGTTATAGATCATTACAAATATTTTAAGCTATAAATGCGCAAGCAGTAACATGTTGATAAAAAATAAATAATTTACAGAAATATAAATACTGATGCATCAAAATGTATCATTATCATTCATTCATAATTTATTATCAATCATTTTGTAATGACCTTGTCGCCCTCTGACTGAAATCACAGTTAGGTAATCTGAGATTGGCATCTAATGGCAGTAGGAGACTTTCTTTTCCAAATCGTCACCACATTTACACCAAAGGTCAAAGGTCACACGGGAAATGACCCTCCGAAAAAATATATATATATATATAAGAAAAAAGAGAATGGTACCATATCATTATACATATAATTAACTCACCTCATAATTATTATACATATATGTAAACAAAATGCACGTGTATATTTATATACTATACTACACTATAATCCTGTTATTTCCTCAAAGTAAATCACTGGCAGTGAATTGTCAGTTAAAATCATTGATCCACACAAATAACAGTTGATACAAGAATGAAACCAACTTGATTAGCACATGCGCGCGCGCACACACACGCACGCACACATGCACGCGCGCGCGCACACACACACACACACACACACACACTCTCACACACACACACACATACACAGTTACACAGTGTAACCCAAGAAGAAGATGTAATTCAAGATGTAATTCAATGTAATTCAATGAGTGTTTTCTGTTTTCATTGAATAATTTCAGAATAAAACTTATAGCTGCAGACACATTATACTTTATAGGCTGATTTATTCTAAGCAATTGAAAATCTTACATAGGGTAGCCAAGGGGCAAAAGGTAGCAAGGCAGCATGTAAGGACAGTACTTCGGAATTCCTATGGATATGCAAATGATTTCAAAAAAGGATCCACAAAAATACTCACCCATCTTCTTCTGCTTATTCCGGTCACGGGTCGCAGTCATGCTGGAGCCGATCCCAGTTAATAACTGGCGAACGGCGGGGTACACCCCGGACAGGTCGCCAGTTCTTCACAGGGCCACATGTAGGACAGACAACCACTCACACTCACACGCACTTGCAATTTAGAGTAGCCAGTTAACCTCAGCATGTTTTTGGAGATGGGAGGAAGCCAGAGTACCCGGAGAGAACCCACGCAGACACGGGGAGAGCATGCAAACTCCACATAGGAAGAGCCCAGGCTGGGAATCGAACCTGCGACCTTCTTGCTATGAGGCAACAGTGCTATTTATTATTATTCATTTATTGCCATAACATTATGATCGCTAAAAAATTAGCATTGAGTGTAAACAGCTCTGCAATAAAATATCGTTTTGGAGGAGTTATGTTAGTTTTATTTTGAATTTTTATTGAATCTGAGAGAGGTGTTGACATATTTTTAATCATCATTATTAGGACTGTAATTTGTTTTACTGTTGAACTCTACTGGGTTATGTGGAGAGGTATTGTGAATATTTTGTCACCCTAATGAATATGAGTGGAATGACAAAAATATTAAGTATACCTCACTCCTGTGATATGTGAGAGTAAATATTATTTATAGTTCTGCATAGGTAAATCAAATAAAAATGATCAATCACTCTTTGTCACTGTCAGTTGTAGCTTGAGGCCCCTGAAACGGAGACCCTCTTTTAAATGCTTTGGATTTAAACATGCCAGTTGTTAATATTTTGTAACAAGCTCTTCATGTCTTTAATGCCCACGTGAGTTTACGCTCTTGTATCTTGGGTCATCCAATAACTGAAAGAATTATTATTATTATTATTATTATCTAGTGTGCGCTCCAAATACACGGGCTTCACAAGACTGGAAAGGAGAGTCTTTCCGTATGTATTACGGATTCAGGAGGAACAATGCAGATTCCGTCCCAGCTGTGTGAACAGTGGACCAACTCTTTACCCTTCCACATGTTCTGGAGGAGTATGTCCATCCAGTATTCATGTACTTTGTGGATCTGGAAGAAGGCATATGACCATGTCTGTCAGGACATCCTGTGATGCTGTGGTCATTGTCATGAGCCATCCATTCCTTATACAACCAGAGCTAGAGTTATGTTGACATTCTTTGTCAAAGGTCTGACACGTTCCAAGTGAGAGCTGCCCTCCACCAGGGCTGCCCTTTAACATCAATCCTGTTTGTAATTTTCATGGACAATATCTCAAGACACAGATGGAGGTGGTAGTTTGCCATTTGGGCACCTTAGGATCTGCTGTTTCCACATGATGTGTGTCATTGGCTTCCTTAAAAGGTGATCTATAGCAATCACTAAGGTGAGCGCCTCGGTGGGTCTTTGGTAGAAACTGGTGGGGTATTCCATTTTGTTTGGAGGCAAGTTTCTGCTCCAGGTTCAAGTATCTCTGGGTCCTGTTCACAAGGAAGGGTAAAAGAGAGAACGGGAATTAAACAGGCGGATCACTGCAATAATGCGCTACTGCACAAGTCACAGGTGGTGTAAAGGGAGCTAAGCCAGAATGCAAAGCTCCCGATTTATCAGTGAATTTACATTCCAACCCATGTAGGATACAAGTGGCTGAAATGAGCCTCCCCCAAAGGGTGGCTAGGCTTAGACATAGAGATAGGATGAGGAGCTCAGACATCCAGAGGGAGCTCAGAGTAGAACTGCTGCTCCTTCACATCAAAACAAGTCAGTTTAGGTGGGTCACGCATCTGATCAGGATGCCCCCAGACACCTCCCTTGGTCATGTACAGGCATTTCCAACTGGTTTTAGGCCCCAGGGCTGACCCATAACACGTTGGATGGACAACATAGTTAATCTGCCCTGGCAACGCCTTGGGGTCCCCCAAAAGGAGCTGGAGGATTGTGTTTGCGGGGTCTGGGCTACTGTTAAGTCTGCTGCCACTGTGATCTGGTTAGGCGGAAGTCAAAGGCTGAAGCATGGATCCTCAGACACATTAGCCTATGTAAGTGTGCACTAATTTTTCTCCAGGCAAGTTAGCATGCATGAGTATAACATAATTCATACTCAGAAACATTACCCTACTTGAGTATATGTTAATGCCGTTGGACAAGTTGACCAACAAGAGTGTATGCTAATTTATCTTTAGACAAAGCCTACACTCTAACATATGTTCAGACACATTAGCCCTCATGAGTATGTGCTAACTTATTCTTAGGCGCTTAGCCTACAGGAGGAAATGCTAAATGTATCTTCAGATTATGGACCACCATGTAGTTGTTTTAGTCAGCAAGGCCACTTGTTAGTGTTGTTGCCATGGCAGTTGGCATCAAAGCTTTTTAGGGTTGGAGTTTGACGCTGTGCCCCATATCCAAAAAAAAAAAATCATGACAACAATTTTTCCTCTTTGATAAATCAATGATGATAAATATTCCAGCCTTATTGAAGCAATTATCTCATTGCATATCAACCTGATAATTTTGTTCTGCTTCATTAGTGACAAAAAAACACGAGTACCAATTAAGGCAGTGATAATGATAGATTTAGTGTGGAATAGTGCCCTGCCTAATTTTCATAGTTAACCTCAATCACAATGGTCAGATTCATCAGACACAGAAATGAAAATCACATCCTCAATGTAATTTTGTGATCTTTGAAGCATCAACATGTTTCTCTACATGTTTAATTATTCCTAACACAACCTGTGACATCATGACCTTGAGTATGTCTCCATGGCAACCTGATCAATACACACACAAACACACACACGCAAATGCTTTGTTATATAAGAGCCAACAGGCTGCTGAAGGTGTCAGAGGGATGACGGAGAGAGAAACGTCACTGTTGTTTCTGGTGTTGTACTGCTGTTACTGCTGATTGATCAAAGCTGCATTCTCGGGTAACAATGACGATTCATTAGTGTTTGTATTCTTTATATGTTTGCATGTATTTCCAGCGATGACTTAAACAGATCATGTTCCAGCATTTGTGAGCCACTCCATATGAGTCATCATGCTCTTTTGTCGTTTTACTGATGTGTAGATTCATGGGTCAGCGTTGATTTATTTTTTTTCTATGTGATCTTGTTCATGTGAAAACGGTTCTTGTTGACTATGACTCTGAAAGAAGCAGCTGGTGACTGTTCTTGTGAGGATGTCAGGTCTTTTGTTGGGTCCATAAGACAACTTTCTCTCAAATTGGAATATTGTCCAAGTAAAGCATTCCGGTTACATCATTGTGGCTTTAAGTCATGTATATGTCAAGATTTTTTTTCATGAATTGTAACATCTTCAAGAGAAATTGACAAGCAACCTGTCAACACTCTAAAATGTGTCACATTCATGTTATTATTCTTACTTTTCACTAAGCATATACATATTTATCTTTATCTTTACTCATAATCAACTGATGGTTGTTGTTCCTTAAAGAGTGTTTCATGTTATCCATTATCTTTAATTTTTAAGTTATAAAAAAGAATATGAAACCAGTGAGGTTGTAGAATCTCAGGAAATAAAGTGTCCTTTTTGTCTTTAGACTGTGAAGAGAAATGTTGCTGATGCTCAATTCGACTCCCAGCAGCTCTCAGCACCTGCTACTGACCAATAGCAGCTCTCCTCTGGCAGGAGGCGACTTGGCGGTGACTAAAGACAGCTTCTCTAACGCGCTTACCAAAAATATTGTGGCCATGGTAGTGTGGCTGGCGCTTAGCATCATCAATGGCAGCATGGTGCACACATTCCTGCGGCATAGGTACAAGAGACTTGTGGTCATGTCCATGACTCATGAAGCATTCACTGTGACATACTCCACGCCACACCGCATCAACCTCACTACACACCTGTAATGTACTGACACATTTGTTTTGAGTCTGCAAACTAATGAAGATCTCAGATATCCATTATCTCCACTATGACCATTTTACCAGATGGTAAACAGATGTTTGGTGACATCACGTGCGACATATACACAATATACACAACAATCATCAATCAATCAGTAGAATCAGCAGGTGAATCCAGAGCAAAAGTAATGGTAAAGTAAAGCTGTAATGGTAAAGTAAAGCTACTGTCTCTAGACACCATGCGCACCATGCGCACATACACACACTCTTGTTTGTCTCCCCCTCAGTCTCTTCTATGAGAACCCACGTTACATCATGTTCATCTGCATGGTGATCAACGACGCCCTGCAGTTGAGCCTGGTCACAGCACTCTACGTTCTCAGCTACATCTTCAGGAAAATCCAGGCGTCCGCTTGCTGCCTGCTGGTACGTCAAGAGTTCATTGGGTAACGAGGAGCTGATATGTAATTGATGATAAATGTTATGATTATTATCATTATGGTTACGATGTAACTGTGTCCTCCCTCAGATCATGACAGCAGTCCTCACCACACGCTCCACCCCACTCATCCTGGCTGGCATGGCGGTGGAACGCTACATCTCTATCTGCTTCCCCCTCCACTACAGCCAGATGTGTACTGTCCATCGCACCCAGCTCCTAATATGCATCATCGTCATCCTAACCGCCACCCCTCCTGTCACTGACCTCCTCATAACCATTGTAAAGGAGCCTCCACACTTCTTCCACACGTCTATTTTTTGTGACCACTCGCTTCTTTTTCGAGATCGGGCAATCTACTACAAGAACTGTGTGTTCGATGGGACTTATCTGTCCTTCGTGGCGCTGACACTACTCTACACCTACTGCAAGATCATGCTGACTGCACGTGCAGCGTCCATGGGCCTAGCATCCGTCAACCGAGCCAGGAACACTGTGCTTCTTCACGGCATACAGGTGAGCCAGTTAAAGTCAGAGATAATCAACAAACCACCTCCTTCATGTAATCTGGCTCCACCCATCCAGACACAGGTTTTCTATTGAATTACACTTGGTAATGAATCAGTTTGAACGTCTGTATTGCCACCATTTTCTGATGTTTTGTTAGAAATTAAACTAAATAACTGTAGATGCTGCTTCATGATACTGCATTCACACACTGCTGTAGTGACTGTTGATGGTGTTTCATGATGCTATGTTAACTTGCTGCTTCAATGACTGTTGATACTGCCGCATGATAGTGTGCTCACATGCTGCCTCACGTTTCCTCTATTTCAGCTGCTGCTCTGCCTGCTGGCCTTCGTTGTTCCCACCTTACAGGCGGCACTCATTTCTCTTTTCCCTCGCCTCAGTCTGGAGATTCGTTACATCTTCTTCCTACTGGTCTATATCATCCCTCGTTTCCTGAGTCCTGTGATCTATGGTTTTCGAGATGAGCAGTTCAGGAAGTACTGGACCCGGTATCTGCGTTGTCAGAGGCGCCGCAACATCCGGCTATGGCCAATGTTACAGAAAATAAACCTGCAGGTGAAATAATTGCATCCATTTAATTGCCGGAGTTTCAGAAACTATTTTAATGAAGCCTATTTTAATGGCCAGTGTTGAAGTTGAGCATCATGTCAGAGCTTTAACAAGAGGCATGTTTCGGCTGTATGTCAGATCATCATGTGATACTCAGAGAAACGATTATCGTAGACAGTTGACAAGAAAACACAACGCTGGATTGTTAAACACAGAGGAACATGAGCAGAACATACAGTATACCAGAATGGTGACTGAAAATTGAGTCCAGGTGGACTGTTGCAGATTGTCTAACAATCAAATAAACCCCAAACTGCTGTTTAAGGCTGACCCAATTCAATTCAGGTACTTATACTCAATTCAATTTAATCTATGGTGTATTAAACTCTATATATACCCAACGCATGTGATGACAGTGCTGAAAACATGAAGAACCCTCAACCATAATCATAATGGTGGTGGAGTCATCTGGCTTAACTGATTTAAGAAAGAAATGGAAGTGTAAGAATATGAAAAGGGGGCAGAGGGTTACATAAACAGCATGATAATGACAATAATTGTAAGAGCCATTTTGTCATGTTTTTATTTCTGTCATGTTGACATCGGTTTGTTTTGTATGGGTCATTCTGTTTGTCTATCCGCCACCACTTGGGGGAGCAGTGTTGACAGCTGCTTCCCAGTTTTCAGGTCATTTAAATCAGTGCACGAATGGACTGACGTGTTAATGGGGCAGTGGCAAACAGTTTCAAACCATGAATGAGCGATAGATATTTAAAAAAAACAAAAAAAAAACACGCGTTAGATCTGCCACTCCCACCTCATCACCTGTATTCGCTGCACCTGTCGTCGCTAATTGCTCCACCCTGTATTTAAGCCGGCCCCAGTGTGGGGCTGGTTGCCAGATTGTTCTCTGCGATATGCGAGTCATTCCAGCGTTTGCCTGCCTGTCTGCCCGGTTTCGACCCTGCCCGTCCCCGACTTTCCTGCGAGACCCGCTTCCCGGACCTACGACCCGTTCTTCGACCCCGACCACGAGTTTCGCCCGCGCCCTTCTGGACTGCCTCCTCGCCTGTCTCCGGATTCCCCGCTGTCTGTTCCCCGTCGGCGCCTCTGCCTCCTCGGACTGCTTCCCCGGCTTGGATCCCTCTGCCTGCCCCCGGTTCCTCCACTGCCTGTTCCCTGTCGGCGCCTCAGCATCCTCGGCTGCGCTCGCCGGTTGCGGTCCCCGCTTCCGGACCTGCGCTCAGACCGTAAGACGGACTGTCCTCCTGTCTGCTCTGAACTTTTCGTGTGGGCGAGTTTCCGCCCCGTCCGCTTGCTCGGCGGCCCGGTCCGGCGCCGAGGTCCATATCCCCAGAGACTTCATCGAGTTTACGCATCTGCTGACTACCGCGAGCCCCAAGCTCCCTCTACTGTCCGGACGTCGGTACTGCAGTCTTCTGATTAGAGCTTCATATAAACTCTCTCTGCTTGTCTGTGTTCTGCGTTTGGGTCCTACCGCCAACCGTTGCAGAACAATCTGGCCAGACATGGACCCAGCCAAACAAGCTTCTCCCCACTCTCGCCTGTCCTGGGTGGAAGGCATGATTCACCAGCACGAGGCGCAGCTGGCTTCGAATGCAGCAGAGGCCAGGCAATCCACATCAGCATTGGAGCAGGCGCTCACCGTGCTAGCCTCCCAGGTCCAAGAGCTAGTCACGTCCATGGCACAGAAGGCATCCTCCAGTCCTCCGCAGGCTCCTCCGGTTCCGGCCCCTGCTCCTCCGGTTCCGGCCCCTGCTCCTGAGCCTCATGTCAGGGTTCCAGAACGCTACTCCGGGGATCCGGAGGGCTGCAACCCCTTTCTGATCAACTGTTCTGGCCTGTTTGCTCTGCAGCCACATACGTTTGCCTCTGAGGCGGCAAAGGTGGCCTTCGCTGTTAATCACCTCACAGGCAGGGCGCGCCTGTGGGGAACAGCAGAATGGGAGAGGGGCACTCCAGCCTGCTCCTCCTTCCAGGCGTTTGCTGCAGAACTCCGTAAAGTTTTTGGACCCATTTCCCTGGGACCCGATGCCACTGGGGGGCTTCTGGGTCTGCAGCAGGGGAACCGATCGGTGGCCGATTACGCCATCGAGTTCCACACCAGGGGGCGTCAAAGCAACTGGAACTCCGCTGCCCAGTGCGATGCCTTCCTACATGGACTTGCACCGTATATTAAGGATGAGTTGGCCTCGTTCGACCTTCCGTCTTCCCTAGACGACGTCACTGAGTTAGCCTCCAGGGTGGACCGACGCATTCTGGCAAGACGAAAGGCGCGTTGCCAGGAGCGGGCGGACCTCCGACCTCCCGCTCGCCTGAGTGGGTTACCTGCCACCCACGACCCTCCCACTGAACCCTTAGTGGG
>CAAKHG010020229.1:5876-16969 GCA_901007715.1 Dactylopterus volitans
ATGGTTTCCTCCTGTGACAAAATGATTTTTAAAAAATGTAACACTAAGAACGGCAGCAGTGGCCTGAAATGTATAATATTAACAGTTTTTTGGTACCGCTACATATTTCCTATGGATGGGCCAAAAATGTCATGAAAAAAATGTACATGCCAGACAACACCAATTGTTGCAGTTACAGTATGCTGTTGCAGGTATGCCTGTTGATTTTGCAGGTCGCGCAGGAACGCCTGATCTTACTCCAGCACGAGGTATGAAGTTCAAAAATCTATTTTTCTCTTTTGTTGTTTTTTGTAGCAGGCAAACTCTTTGTTGGTGCTAGTTGTATTTCATCCTGTTTGGAATTAATTTGATGATGAAAAAGAAGCATGACTAAAATGTATTTTGCTACAGATTTCTGACAGGTAGCATTTCTTTCTTCCTGCAACAGACCATTGTTTTGTGGTAGTGGCATAGTTGATTATTAATTCTTTATTGTAACTATAATATTTTGTTTGCATAACGCACAGTAATTCCTCATAATTACAATAAACTGTTCATATGGTTTCCTCCTGTGACAAAACGATTTTTAAAAAATGTAACACTAAGAACGACAGCAGTGGCCTGAAATATATAACATTAACAGTTTTTTGGTACCACTACATATTGGCTATGGATGAAGCCAAAAATGTTACGGAAAATGTACATGCCAGACAATTCCAATTGTTACCGTTATGTTGCTTTAAGTATGGCTGTTAATTTTGCAGGTCCCCCAGGGATGGCTGATCCTATTCTAGTGCAAGGTACGAAGTTCATGTAACGTTAAGGAAGACAGCAGTAGCCTAAACTATACAGCATTAACAGTGTTTGGTACCGCTACATATTAGCTTCAATTTGAACCAAAAATGTTATGGAAATGTACATGCCAGACAATACCCATTTTTACCGTTATGTTGCTTTAAGTATGGCTGTTAATTTTGCAGGTCCCCCAGGGGTGGCTGATCCTATTCTAGTACAAGGTACGAAGTTCAAAAATGTGTTTTTCTTTTATTGTTTTCTGTAGCAGGTAAACTTTTTTTTTGGTGCTTGTTGTAATATATCCTGTTTGAAATAAGATTTTTAGCAACCAGCCATGCGGATAAAAGCATGACTAAAATGTATTTTGGTACAGAATTCTTTCACACAGTAATTCCTGATAATTACAATAAACTGCTGAGATAGTTTCCTCCTGTGACAAAACGATTTTTGCAAAATGTAACACTAAGAATGGCAGCAGTAGCCTGAAATACATAATATTAACAGTTTTTGGTACTGCTACATATTAGCTTCAATTTGAACCAAAAATGTTATGGAAATGTACATGCCAGACAATACCAATTTTTACTGTTATGTTGTTGTAAGTATGGCTGTTAATTTTGCAGGTCCCCCAGGGATGGCTGATCCTATTGTAGTACAAGGTACAATGTTCAAAAATCTATTTTCCCTTAATTGTTTTCTGTAGCAGGTAAACTCTTTGTTGATGCTAGTTTTAATTCATCCTGTTTGAAATTTTATTAAAATGTTTAGCAACCAACCATGAGGAAAAAAGCATGACTAAAATGTATTTTACAACAAATTTTTAACAGGTGTGAAATTTTTGTGAGAACCTTACCATATGTAGCTATTTGTAACCCATTCTATAAATAACATCATGACGCTGCTGTTGTAGTTTTTGAGACATGCGCTTATTAAGAAGCAAACTTCTCTTACCTATATATTTTGTTTGAAATAAGATTTTTAGCAACCAGCCATGCGGATAAAAGCATGACTAAAATTTATTCTGCAAGAGATTTCTAACAGGTTTTCTTTCACACAGTAATTCCTCATAATTACAATAAACTGCTGAGATAGTTTCCTCCTGCGACAAAACCATTTTTGCAAAATGTAATGTTAAGAAAGACAGCAGTAGCCTAAACTATACAGCATTAACAGTGTTTGGTACCGCTACATATGGATGTCATCTGTCATCTTTACCTAATTATTCAAATAGCCTAAAAAATTAAAAAAAAAAAAAAAAAAACCTTACCATATGTAGCTATTTGTAACCCATTCTATAAATAACATCATGACGCTGCTGTTGTAGTTTTTGAGACATGCGCTTATTAAGAAGCAAACTTCTCTTACCTTTCTTTGGTCATCTTTACCTAAATGTTTAGCTGCTGTATCTAGTCACTGGCCTTTTTTAATGGCTTTTTGAAGATGTTTCCTCTCCCATTCAAGGCAGCTCCTCACTTCAGCTTAGTTTCAGCTGGATCTAGACGAGTCGCAAGGTTTTATATACGACATAAATTTGTATAGAGATTTTCAGTTTAAAGGAAGAGTGTGTTTGTATTTAAAAACTTGATCAGAAAATTACACAAGATATGTTACACTTTGATCTAATATTGATGTTGTCATAGTCCTGAGCATTTTAATCAGTTTTAGATTAGGCCAGAGATAAACTGCAACTGGTGAAGATTAGGACAAAATGTCTCGCAGTTTTTGTATTTAACTGGCTTTGTGTATGTACAGATTGTATGATTGAGGAAAAAATCCACAATGTGCGTGTAGCGGTAACTCGTAATGTATTTGAAATTTGTGGTACACTATATTTATATGGAATCCTTTTTTGCTAGGTAGGAAACGGAGGTATAATAATTCATTTATAATGTAGAAAAATAGTTTTTCTTGCCTTATCATGTAATTTGCAGATTCCCTAAAACAACAACTTTCCCTCCCCAAGTATTTCCAGGTGGTATCATTATTTGTGCCACCATCTTAGAGTGGCATCGCCCCAAAAGAGGCATCTGTTTCAAAAGACTCCACTGACAAAGAAGACGCCCGTGCTTTTCCTGAGAGCGTACCTGCATGGCTACATTAGCATGAACAGCCTGGCGACTGTGCAATGCCAGAAAGCCTGCGAGAATTGCAAACTGATCTTAGTAAGTGCAGACGGTGACAGCTCACTGCTTCCTGAGGACCAACACAATGCTGCCAGAGGCTCAGGCTTGTACAGCTGGAGCCGCTGCATAGACAGGAGGCTCAGAGCCGGTCCTGAACGAGCAGCCTGTCTGACAGTGATGTACTTATATCATTTTAGTACATCAAAATGATTTTCTTCAGGGAGTCTGGACTAGAGGAATGACCTGATACATTTTGAAGTCATCATGGGCACATCTGCAACCGTGCTAATCGGTTGGCAGCAGAGGTAGGCACTCCATAGAGAGCTCCTCTAGTTTTATCTCTGAAGTTAGTTTCAGCCATGAAGTTGTCTGTTTCAACTTTGAAGCAAAAGGTATAATAAACGTTTGCATTATACATTTAGCACGTATCAGTACGGGAAAATGGACTACGGTGAAAGAAAGTACAAGCGAAAACTTGCTTTTACCAAAACAATCCGATGTTGCGCTACAAAAATGTTTCTTCATGGTAATATGACTGGGATAATGCAACAACACTGGTGCATAATTTCTTTCTGCTCTTGGATTTCTTTCTGTCCAAATTAACGGTCTCCGTGCCGTCGTTGGGCCCCAGACCATTTTCCACCTGTAAGTCTTTTTGGAACACATAACACTGCACTCGCATAGGTGCCTCTGATTCCCCACCAGCTCATCCAGCATTGTAGACACAGTATAAATCTTCTAAATCAGCCTGTTGTCCGGACCCAGGTCTCCTCTCTCCTAGCTTCATTCCTTTTCTGCAAACCATCTGTGTCCTCATAATTACAGCTCTCTCCATTGTTGTGTTTGCCATTATGACTGTGATTTACAACCCTAATTAAATGTAAAAAAACAAAAAACATAATAAAACTCTCTCCTCTACAATATTATAATCACATGGAGTTGGGACTATTGACTGACACCCTGACTATTCTTTCTGTTAACCCTCAAGAATGCTTAGGTTTTAATTGTTTCTCTTTGATGTGAACTTAACATTACAGTCTCTTGTGGTGCTTTTGAATTTCTGTTTACGCCCCACAAAAAAATAACATGATTAGAATCTTGAAAACATAGTCATTATATTCTGTTTCTGCCTCCCAGAGTCTACCAGATATTCCACACTGTACCTTTAAATTTTACAAAAGAATTTAGAACAGTACGAGAATTTGCACATAATATCAATATCATTTTCGTGTAAAATATCTTTGACCAAAGTATTTATTTTGGAATATTACATCACTCAGACCGTTACACAATATATGAATATGTCAAATTGACATGATCATTTAGAATGCTGCATTTACAATTTTCAGAATTAGGCACAGTCGTGTATATTGGGTCTCTGTACAACTTAAACTACAGTATCTATTTATTGTCTATTGTTTGAAGAATATAGAAAGTGGTCATTGGTTGAATGTAAAATTTATTTCAAACTGGAAAATATGGGTGTCTCTTGTTTTTTTTTCTTTGCAAAGGTAGGTATTGCTGCAGAAATGGAAACCCATACTTATTTCTCAGATATAAGCAGCTTCAAGTAAATGTGCATGAAACTAAACATGTTTTAGATTCTAGTCTTTTATGACATTACCTGATTGTTGTATCTTATGTTTTAATTTCAGTGTACGTGTGTGTAACGTACAGTGACAGAAAATGATCGACAGATACATGTGAATGAACATTTGCTGCGATCACCTGCCATATTGTTGCTCTTGTCTTTAGTCCGTGGCTGAACATAATGTGAGGATCATCGGCTGAAAATACCACTCGGTCCTGCATTTTAGTTCTGTGGCTTTGATGAGAAAAAAGAGCTGCCTCCCTTTTGTTCACAAGCTGTAACTGCATCAAGCAAAATGGCGAAGGGCCTCTCATTGGTGTTTGCCTTGGGCCTCCAAATCATTAAAACGACTCTCTGACTCTGTATTCAATGTCAGTTTTAATATTCTGTGTCTTTTGCTTATTTAGTTAGATCAGGTTTTGGAGAAGTGTTTCCATCGATCATGTGACTCTGGATGTCTGTATCTCTGTATCTCTAGCTCCTCCTCCTCACAGGTTTTTGCTCAGATCTGAGATTCAGTCTCTTCCGCTGTGCTTTGATGTCGATGAAAGTGTCCGGTTTAAACTACTTCACCATCCCAGGATAGGTTAGTGGAGTTTGTCTTTGCACAAATACCTTTTTCTCTCACATCCAACTGTCTTGTCAATAAACATCATTTGTGTCATAATGTTTTGCCATCTTCCAAGGATAGCTAATCAGAACATTTCTCTTCTTCTTCCTCTGCACTAGAGCTGTCTATAAATGGTGAGCTTGCTTCTTCACCATTCAGAGGATTCAAACGCATTGTAGTCCACTTCAAAACTGACCTCCAAATCGATGTTGACAAAAGTGGCATCCTTGTACAAGAGGGACGGAATTTAACATACTACGGGCCTACTGTACATGAACTCATCACAGCTGGAAGGTGATTTTGCATGACGATGGCAGAAATTTTACTTAGACGATAGGCTCAAATTTACATCCAGGGTTTGAAAATGAGTGGAGCACGCTGCTTCTACATGCTGGGTTAAGTTTTGTATTTGGTCTTAAGTCACACTGGAGCAGCACTTGAAACCGCGATCTCCTCGCCATAAGGCCAGGCATAAAGTGCTGACTCGTATGGAAGCCCATTTCCGCCATTAAAACAAAAAAATAAGACCAAAAAGTCGAAATTATGAGATAAAAAAGTCGAAATTACGAGATTAAAAAAAGTTGCAATTATGAGATACTTTCACACAACATTCAAAGTAGCAGCTCTTTGGCGTGAGATCTACTGCCTTTCGTTTGCATGGTTAACGTTAGGTCAACAAGATGATGGAGGGACCTCTGATGACAGCGCCACTGGAGCGCATGCGCACTTCCTAACTCATAATTTCGACTTTTTATCTCATAATTTCGACTTTTTTATCTCATAATTTCAACTTTTTATCTCATAATTTCGAATTTTTATCTTATAATTATGACTTTCAATGCTAAGTTTTCATCTTATTTTTTTCTTTTACTGGCGGAAATGGGCTTCCATAGACTCGTGAGAGAATAGGACACAAAAAAAAAACGAGAGTAATGCAGAACCTTTTACTGGTGACGTTTATGATGTTGAGGTTGTCGGCACATACGACTGCATGTTACTATTTGCTACTGCTCATTTTAAATTTCAAAGGAACACCTCTGAATGAATGCACAAGTAACAACTGAACAAAAGGATGAACAATTTCAAGAACGTTAAAACAAAATGCATGTTTCTCCCTAGTGTGACAGTGATCAAGCGGGACAAGGAAGTCGATATTGCAGCTGGAGACACACGCATGGTGATTTTTTTCCATGGTGCAGAAGGGTTGCTGTGGCCAGTTTTGAGACAGAGTCCGCCAGATGACAACATTGAAGGAATTTTAGGTGGGTGAGAACAGCGGTTGTCTTTGAGTTTAAACCTGTACTCTGTGTACAGCTGTGACAGTTGGAGAAATAACTCATCAATAATAGCACAGTGTCACTTGTTATCGCAGGTCCTCATTATTGTTTGTTGCATCATTGATTCTCTGCTGTATTTATAGCTCAAACGCCAGTTGCTTATGAAGTTGTGCAACAAAGTCCATCAGTGAAACTGAGGGTCAAGAACCATGAAATTGATGTCACCAGGTACAAAATGTGTTGACATATTGCTGCATGTGGTTGAGAGCATTATTGTCACTTAAATCTATGATGAGATATGATTATTTGTGCCATCCCTTGTAGATCCAGTGCTGTTGACTACAGTATTTCGATGCCGCAGACGGTGGACTGCTGGCTCATGCCTGCTGAGTCTGCCCTGCAGAGACAGCTGAATGATTTAATCGTCACAGACCTTTGAAGATGAAGATGAAGATGTCATTGAAAAGAAAAGTTCACTGAGTCACCATCTGTCGCTAAGCTAGACAAATAAATGATATCCCACCGTCTGTGGTTGTAGTGTGTTAAGTTTGTGAGAATTCTAAAAAAGAAAACTACTGATGAGAATTTCATGTACAAAAAACTACAAGTAGCGAATTTATAATGAGCTCTCGCGCAGCATAGAAACCATGCATGTTATCAGTCTGACAACCAGGCTGTTGGTAATGATTCTCGTCTCGTCTTCCTCCGCTTATCCGGGTCCGGGTTGCGGGGCCAGCAGTGGCCTGCCACCCGATCCACATTGCACTAGACCCATATGGTTCCTCCTGGAGGCAGTGGGCCTGCTGGAGGAGGGACTCATGTCCTGCCTCAGGCTGGACCTGACGGAACCCCATAGGTGAAGGCCCAGCCACCAGGTGCTTGCCGACTGGTCTCTTCCCCAGGCAGTAGTGTCCTTCAAAAGTAAATGGAGACGCTGACTTACCCAAAGTGGTGGTTATTAGGTGACACATAATGCAGCCCGGTTGTGTGGGAAGAAGCAAGCTCAAATCTTCCACTAAGTATGGCTTATTTCTATCGCACCTTTTAACATTGAATGTCACAAGGTGCTGCATGATCTTACAACAAAAACAAAAAATAATGCAAATACTATGTGATAGAAATTTGCCAATAATTGTAGAAGTACTGTATTCACTGCTAGACTGTATTTTGAATTAAGATAAATTACTGATGCATTCAAGCAGTACTTGCATGTTAAAGATGGATGGTTTTGGAGCAAGTTTTGTCCACCTGCTGGTAATTATTATAAATCAGAGATGCCCCTGTTGCAATATCAATTCTACAACACTACTGGAAAAAAATTGCAAAAATACACAGAGAAGGTGGTTCTTAAATAACTCTGGTTCAACACCATTTCAATGAATGATTGCTGGAAATGAGATTTACTGTTTGTCTATTTCAGGAGTATAAGTCGTCTGACCAGTCGAGCTGCACGTTATCGAGTTCACCCATCTTGTTTTCGTGAAGTGAATTATTAGAGGAGGTCAAAGGTTTGCGGTTTGCAAGGAGCAAAGTGTATAAACTTTACTGTCGGTGTACCATTTACTCGCAACTACCCAGGAGAAATCCATTGAAGGCATGTAGTAAATTGTTGTCAACATGTTTCACAAACCAGCATAAAGGTGCTGACTGTGTTCATGTAGCAGCTCTGTTTCTGCCGCACAACGCCTCCCCCAAGTCAGACTGGTTACGCTGTCATGAGGAATTCGGAGCAGGAAGTCTGAGCATTCGGTATCTGTGACGATAGAGCGGGAGTGTGTGTGTGTGTGTGTGTGTGAGTGAGAGAGAGAGAGGAGGGGGGAGGGAGTGCCGCCTTCTGAGTCAGGATCGTGACGTGTTTCATCCTGGAATTTTCTCATGACTGAGGCCACTTTGAATGTATCAGTGTGGAGTAAGGTGGATATACACTCCCCAGGCAGTGTTATTACTGTAAGTGGACCATTGGTAAGGGTAAGTAATTTACAGTTATTGATAGATCTCTGAGATTACCAGTATATATTACCAGTATTTTCATGTTATTTCTAGTGTTGACCTCGTTCGTTTTTGGTGTTGAGGCGCTGTTTGCTTGTCTAATGTTTGAAGGAGGCTGTGAACTTGAAACTCTAATATAAGGAAATGTATCAAATCTGGAGTTTGGACAAACAGGGAAAAGTTTGGATTTTTGTTTTTTGTCAGTTTCAGAGTCAAATCAAATCTAGTTTAACATTGATTTGTGTGTGTTTGTTCCTCAGGTGAAACCCAGGCAACATCCACAGCTCTGCTCTGACAGGTTCTCGCGGCTCCTTGTCACCGTGCTGTCGCAGTCTTGACGGCAGAGTTAATGTCCAACCTGAAATCACAATAGGGGAGAAAATGCTGGACTTGTTTCGCAAGGTTATCGTCTCACTCTTGGAGGAGGATATTTGGGAAAAAATGCTGTAGGACGGAAATCTCACCAGGTGGTCTCTGGCAAAATGTTTCTTCCACGATGGCCCCTTCAGTGCGTTTTATTGGCTTTTTGCACAACAGCCTCTGGTCTGGAGATAAGGTTTGGACATGGCAAGCAAGAAGTAATTTGCTCACAGGTAGTGTATATTGTTTTGATACGTTGAAGCTGAAATTGGAGCACAGTACACACAGCTTCTGTTGATGGATGTCGGTTTTAATTTCCTGCTCTGATATTTCAATTTCCCTTTTCACTGACGCAGTGTTTTATACTCAAACATTTAATCAGTGGCCACTCAGTTGATGACCTGTATTTGCTTGTATCACAACATAGGAGACGGAAAAGTAAATATTTTTATAGACGCATTTGGTAAAATATGATGCCTTATCCAAAAAAACATATACATGTTTCTGTTGCTTTACTTTCAATTCATGCTTTTCACCAGGGTCTCTCCGAATGCACCATGAAGGATGAGATGCCGCTCGCTATCCCAGAGAATAATGGGGTGGATGTCAAAAACCTGACGCCAAAGTTCCAGCTCTGCTGCAAAAACAAAGCCCCGTGCACATTATGTCTGGTGATAGACGTGGAGGTCTTCATCCATCCTCGTAAAGACATGGAGGAGGTGTCCCAACCTGGGCACGAGGGAGAGTTTAACAGCGAGGAGACAAGGAGTTCAAAAGGTGTGTAAACTAAGGCTGTCATGGCAGCATGTTTGAATACATGAACCAATGTTTGAATGCACCTTGTTCATAGAAGCCATTTTGGCACGTAATAGGAGGGGAACCCAAGTGGAGGGGTAGCCATCGCAGCTTCTAAACTCGCTCATTGTCTGAAATCCAGTGTGGCAGTGCAGCTGAAAACCAAAACTTTTTTGACTGACAGCCAAGATCTGACATTCAAAGAACATGTTCAGGGATGTTGGGAAACATTCCTGGAACACGATGAATGTGCTTGGATAATGTGCAATAAATAGTGGTTTGTTATTTGTGGAAAATCGTTGCTCTCACAAATATTTTCACATTCTCAAAAGCAGTAAAACAACACAATGAACCGATCATAGTGGAAACTGAAAGGTAGCTCTGTAGAATGCAGATGCAGATCTCAACCAAAACCTGTGCAAAAAAAATGTAGTTTTTCACCAGGTTGAATGGATCTGCCACTCCATCTAGTTCAGTTCAGTTCAGTTCACCCAATAATCCTGCGAACATACAAACATAAGTAAAAAGGTGAAGGTGGAGGTAAAATCTTTAGCTTTATTGTTGTTAATCCGTTTGCTCGGACAAATCACTTAAATGTTCGTCTTAACTGGCTCAAATCTACAGGCATGAATGAAAACTTTATCGAGGTTCGTCAGTTCACTGTGAATGCAGTTAGAGCCAAACTCACCTATGCTCACACTGACACACCCACACACTCAAACAAATTCTAAGCTTTGCCTCTGTTGTTCTCCCTCTGCTGCAACAGCCTCAGTTACACTGTGTTACAAAGCAGCGCCAACCATGCCTACATGCAAGAGGGTGAAGTTTACAATTAATCATGCAGGTCTTGCGCAACACCTGGCAAAGGTACAGTTCGCTACTCGCATAAGAACATGAGGTCTTGTCCGGCATACGTGCTTGATTTCAGTAAACCTCTGTTTTGTGTGTGACTTCTGTAGGTGTCCTTTGTGATTGATAAGCCAGGCGGGATTTCATTCGGAAGTCAAGTGTTTGTTTATCCTTTATCGAATTCTTCATCAACTCGAGAAGTTGTAACGCCCTCTTTAAATGAAGGTACAGTTTAACGGCGGCACACCTTTTGAACGCACAACTTTCCTCTCTAAATATATATTCTTGACACAAACTGTATTCCCATCTGTCCTCAGTGTGCTCCCAGAACCGGCAAAAATATGTTGAAGAATGTTATGGTGAATAACTCGCACACCGCTTTTTCAAACCGCTTTGCCATTTTGTTTTTGTAGTTGTCAGCTTTCAGATAAACCTGTTTTACTGTCTGCTCCCGTCAGTGCCCAGGCTCAGCAGTGTCATCAATCACGACATGAATCACGTAGAGCTGCAGTTAGCTGGAAGGAAGGGGAACATCCTATCTGTTTGCATCCAGAATGAGCAGAATGGAAGATGTCAGGTCTGTGTGACAGTCTTTTTATATACATATATATGTATAAAAAAAATCATTATTTATCATATTTTATTTTGGCTGCAAAACAGATTGGTCAGGTCAGTCAGTCTTAACTAACCAGGACACCCTTTCTAGTCATAGAAAGACTGAACAT
>CAAKHG010020235.1:13834-28158 GCA_901007715.1 Dactylopterus volitans
TTATTATTTCTGTACACATTAACCCCCCCCCCCCTCCTCCTCATGTCCCCCAATTTACTTTGGTCATCAGACGCTGAAGTCTGGGAAAAGGGTAAAACTGTCCTCCGCAGAAGTGATGCAGAAGATAGGAGAGCTATTCACGTTAAGGTAATTTCGATTTACTGCAAACACGCCATATTTGCCTTCAGAGTTTTAACAGGATTACGCAACCTTTCCACTGTTGCTGCGAACCAATTTCGAATGTCAGAGGGATAATTTTGCCATCTGCTTTGGGATTATTCAGTTTGTATCTGCCATGAAAGTACTATGATGTAAGAAGGTGGCAGAGAGGCGATGGATTTGTCCACTGGTGGATACGAGTGACGCCGCATTTGGCTCATAGATTGGAAAAAGTGCATCTGTGGGGAGGCTGGTGGACATGCGTAGCATCACTGCGGTGTACCTCATACTTTGAATACACTTAGTATATCATTGTAAGCATCTTGTAGTAATTGTGAAAATTAATGGCAGTGAAATACAGTATGAAACATAAATAAGGGATATGGGGGAAAAAATAATATTTGAGAGCCTTTAAAACTTTGAGAGACGCAAAAAGAAAAATGCTTTTTGGCCGTTCTCAGTGGCGTCACCCATGTCCATCCCCGGATACACCCTTTGCCAGTGTGGTACATTATCATAAATGTAGTTATTTATTGAGTTCAAAAATCTTAAATGATATAAGACAAAATGATCAGGCCCACGTATTGCTGATGTACATGTTCTCTCATATTATTTTTACTCGTTTTATCTAGTGAAATGTCTTTTGTAATGTGTTCGATGATGACCTTGCAGAAAGTGACGATAGTCGTCATTGTGGGTTTTATTTATTTATTTATTTAGACTCTCGGTGCGCCTTGAAAGTGAATGCAGTAGTGTCCGCCTCACCGTATCATTCAATCAAAAGTGGAAAAATTGCTGTCTTGCTTCTGAATTTGCCTCTCTTCTTAGTTTTACATGTCCTTTTCCTCGCGTTTTGCATCCTCCGCTGACAGGCACTGCATAAACCTGCGCTCCGACCTCCTCCTCACCCCCGATTTTTACTGGGATCGAGAAAACCTGGAAAAACTCTACGACAAGACCTGCCAGTTCCTCAGCATCAACCGCAGGGTCAATGTAATCACACATAATTTAAAGACCTTTTTCTTTTTCGGTTCTAATATGGTTTTCCACATGGAGCCCCTGTGTGACGAGCCGTGCTAGGATGCCTGAGCCGTTGTGTTTTGAAGGTTGTGAACGAGAAGCTGGAGCACTGCACGCAGCTGACGGACCTGATGAGGAGCCACCTGAGCGAGAAGCACAGCCTGAGGTTGGAGTGGATGATAGTCATCCTCATCACGATTGAGGTGAGAGAGCTCACGCTCCTTCGCAGGAACGCCATCGCGGTTGCATGAGGTCGTCACCTTAAGAGATCGCCTCACCTCAAGAGATTTGCTCTCCGCTCTCCGTCTGCAAACCGTTCATCATCCGCTAGTTTGTTAATGACATGATGCATATTACATGGCATGAACCCAGGCGTCACTGACTGTGGCTGCGTCCCACTTTTCCTTAAATGACATTCTGAGATACTTAACTAGACGGGCGCTGTGAGAGCTCAGATCTCTGTAGGGAATCCACAATTGCAACCATTGTACATGCTGACTGCGGCAAATTAAAAGGAGAAACCTGAACAAGCGAGTGTAGAAACACAACAAATACGGACGCCAGCATGCAGAACAGAGGGCTTATTAAATGGTTTGGTTGAGAATGCAAGAGTGTTGTGGAGGATTTCGGATGATGCGTTAGCTCTCCAACACCAGCATGAAGACGTGAAATGGAGGAAAGACGTTCAGGCCTCCAGTAATATTCAAGAGATCTGTAGAGTCGATGCCAAGAAGCCGCTCTGTTGACTCGTCACCCGACAACCTACTACTTTTTTCTTCCTTTAACTCGCCCCCCGTCCGTATTTCCAGGACTGTCTGAAATGTGCTTGGGCCATGCCTGCGCATATGACAACGTCCTCGTCGTCTCAGCCATGCGTCTGTCGGTCATCACCAGGATGTAAAAACGTGAGCCTCTGCATGAAAGTATTTTGATCAGGGGAAAGAAAAACAAACATTTGAGACGGCGGCGTGGCGGTAGGCTGAAGCTGCAGGTGAGTCGCTGCACTTCTGCATAGAAGAGCGGAACAGCGAGAATAGGTCAGCTGAGAGAGCAGATGATGCCTCAGTCACGGACATAAAGGAAGTTACAAGGAAATAAGCAAGCGGGGCAGGATCGAAAGGCAGAAAAATGGAAGTAAACGAAAGCCCTAAGAATTCAAAAATGATACCAGTAACAGACCAGATTGAACTGTCGCTGGAGCTTTATGTTTTGTTCCACTGGATCTGAACTGCTATCAGGATCCGCCGTAAATTCCGCGCATTGATATAATATCACTGTAGATATTCCTGATTGTTTTCCGTAAAGGTCGGTTTCAAATTTTCTGAGATATACATGGAAATGTAAGGAGTGGGTGAGGGTTCAGGGGGGATTTCACAGTGTTAGAGACAGTGGAAAAAAATTCATCACTTATCAGTTTGATAACATTTGAGTGACCCTGCCAACAAGCGGCGGCGGAGCATTGAACGCTCTCGGAGGCGAACGTGTCCGCAGCCTTTTCCAGTGAAAAAAAAACAACAGCTGCTCTCATTTCTGCCCTCGTTCACGCCGCAGGTTTTATTTGAAGTTGTGAGAATGATCTTCTGAATCGCTCCTCAAACGATCCCAGCGGCCGTGGAAACCACGGATGAGGAGGAAGAGGAGGAGGAACGCTGCCACGCTGTCGGTGACCAACTGAAGTCGGGAAGTGGACCGAAGCATTTTTCCATGTTCTTACATTTCATGCTGCTGCAGCTCACCGTTTCAGGGTTTTTTTTTTCCCCCCCAGTTCTTTGCAGTTATTCTGAACTTCTGAATACAGTGTCGTACTTTCAGGTTTTTATATTATTTCCTGCCTTTTCAGCGGGACTTTTTAGCTGTCGGCGTCAGTTGCGCGTGTGTTCCGAGTCCTGTTTGCTGAATGTAATCTGATTAGCATGAAGGACGCTTGTGATCCTTCGCCATTCACGCAATGCAAACTAAAGTCGTGCTGCGATTCATCTACAATGTGCAACTGTTGGGTTTGCGAGGCCGAGGATGCAATGAAATGATGAAAATAAAATAATTATTGTTGAGTTATGAAGAGCACATTTCAACTAGTCATTTATTAGTCCATAGGAATGCGCACTCAAGACAGTACATGGACAAAACATACAGGTATTCATTTAGTCAAACAGGATATTTTATTAATAAACCGCCAGTAAATATATATGTCAATATACAAACACAGGTAACTCGGTTTTTATTCGTATTTAGTCAAGTTAAATCAAGCTGATATTTCTCTTGTACCAGACATCGTCTTTCTCTGAGCTCGGAGAGACGCAAAGCGGCCGGGAACGTGAAACGTGTTGCTTAAAAGCTGCCACGGTTTCTATTTAAGGCTTTGCTCGTTTTAAATACACGAATGCTAAATCCACGGTGTGAAGATTAAACTGCTTTGTCTGCAGGGTGCGATATCAAAATATCGTGTTCTTTATATATTAAACAATGATGTGCCATGCCAAACTCTCGTCATGCTCTAATTTTAAAACGGTAGAAACATTAAGATTAAACAAACGAACAAAAAAAACTTCTGTCTATATAAGAAGTGGCATGGTTGTAATGTACAAAGTGCTATACAGGAATAATAATCGATTTCCTTCAATATGCTCCGATATGTCTTGTTTACTTGCATAGATCCCGCAAGAAAAATGAAACTGAAAAAAAACAAAAAACAACTACTGTACTGAAGGATGAACCGATGATAAATGATGTGAAGTGTTTGTCTTGTATCGGGGTCGCGCGGCTCATTATTACAAAAAAAAAAAAGCACTTTTTTTTCCCCCCCCCCACGAATGTAAGCATTTGTTCATAAATAAGAGAAAGAAACGCCGTCTTCTCAGACACGTACGTCGTATCAAAAGCGGACTGACATCCTTGCAAAGGCAGGTGGAATACGATCGAAAGGGTCTAACACAATTAGTGATCCGAACTACACAGCACGCCACACAAAGGATTAAATGTAGCAAAAGAGGCCACTGTCCGGTGAATGACTTGCCCTCGCGGGCCTGGAATCTCATTGAGAAGATTAACAGCACAAGCCTCTTTCCTGGCTCCCTCTCAGCAATCAAAACACTGATATGATAAAGACACTGATAAATTCACAAAACTGATTTAGTGATTAATGCAAAATTTATGGCTTGCAGTTTTGTTTTTCCCCCCCCTCTGCCGCGGTCAGTCCTGATCCAACAAAAGGCTTTTTTTTGGGGGGGGTGGTGACTTTCTTAAAAACTTGTGTTCGTCCTCTGTTGATTGTCCAACCTGAAAGGAAAGAAACGCCGCAGAAAATTAATTCCAAAAACTTTTTTCCCCCCCAAAAATAAAAATTTTTATCAAAAGAAACTCTCACCGGTCAGCATCACTCAGGCGAAGCGGGGTTTTAATCCCAATCCGTCCTGGCGACGCTCGCGCTTTCAGGATGCTCGAGCGCGACGGCAAAATCCTCGGCGTCACTCTCGTTGTCGCACGTGCCGCCGGCCTTGTGCGCCCCTCGCCGGCCCTCCTCCGGGTCTGAAGTCGGCGCCATTTCAAACTCCTCCTCGGGCGCCGCCTCTCCTTCCCGCTCGCCGCCGGCCTCGCGTCCCCCGGCTCCCTCGGCAAACAGCACCTCGGTGTCTTCCGAGGCGCCGATGGTTTCCTCCGCGTCCATCCAGACGTCCTGCTCGTGCTCCTCCTCTGCTCCTCTTGAAGATTGCACCGTCTTCTTCTCCCTGTCACAAGCTTCTAGGAGTACTTGCTGGCGAACCGACACGCCTCTTCTCTCTGCTCTCCTTACTGGCTGCATTGTTGCCTTTGCCTGGACGTTGGGGATGACCCTCTCTGTTGACTCGATCTCCTCCACTGGTTGCACGGTTTCCATGGCTCTGATGCCGATGTCCAGCAGGACTGAGGGGTTTGTGACCTTCGCCGCCCCGGCTGAATCGACATGTGGTTCCGTGATTTCTGTTGCCTGAACTACGACGTCGGTCTGCTCTTTCTGTGGCTGGATCTCAATTGGCGTTGTCTGCCATGTGGATGCTACCTTGTCCACGGTCTGAACCTCAGACATGTCTGTCTGTTTGGGTTCTGGTCTTTCTGTGGCGGACGGAGGGCAGACTGGTGCTCTCGTCTGCCCAAACTGGATGTTAAGTTTGAACTCTAGCGAGAGGCTGGACGGGGGCTCCACGTTGCCTACTGATGAGATGACTCCCGTGTTTTCAGGGGTCGCTAATGGGGCATTACGTGGTGCTACAACCTGTGTTGATGCGTTTTCTTGCCCTTGAGTTGTGCCTTCACAGACTCTCCTCGTTGCCAACCCCTCCTCTGATGAGCATGTCGCTTCCTCTGCCGCGACGCACACTCCCGATTTTTCCAGTTCAGCTTCAGCTCCCTCCAAACCCTCTTTGAGGTCATCTGTCGAGACGTCTGAGCCTCCTGGAACGTCGGGCACACCCTGCTCGATCGTGACTGCAGAATTATCACTTGCAATGGCCAGTTTTTCATCCGGTCTTTCCTTGGATGATCCACTGCTTTCCTCGGTCACTGTTTGATCAATTGATTCCCTCTCAGCAGTTGCAGCAGCTTGCTCTTTTAAAACATCCTCCTCCAGGCTGACAGCTTCAGGTAATTCCTCCGGTAGGTTCTCCTTCTCATGTTGCGCAACCTCTCGAATGGTCACCTTGTTTTCCCCGTCAATCAGTTCTTCTTGGACCACCTCAGCAGCTGAGAGGTTGTCCACTTCTTTAACCGTTTCCTGGCAAATGTCGATGACTTCTTTGTCTTTCGTTATCCCCACCTCCAGCACCGTGTTGACAACCGTCTCAGCTGATTCGACCTCCACGTTGACCTCCTGCACTTGAATTCTGTGGTTGCCCTCAGACTCCAAGGCGGGGACGCGCATCATCGTGACCACCACGCCGTTGTCTGCTTGCGCTGTCCCGGTCACGGCGTCTTCCACGAATGGCGTTGTGGTCTCAACGGTCTCCTTGAACTCTATCTCGCTTGCCTCCACCAAGGGTTCCTGCACGTCCGCCGTTTCCTCCGTCGAAACGTCAGGCATTTCAGCTACGACCTCTTTTATGTCACACGTGATAACTTGTGCAATCACACTATGCTCAAGTACAGTGCTCAACACCACTCTCTCTGGAAGTACGCCTTCTTTTTCTCCCTCAAGGTCAACTTGCACTTCACTGAGACGCAGCTCATGCGTGGCTTCATCTGTGCTCGCGGCAACGTCTGCACGCGGTGCTTGGGCGTCTTCAGAAATAATGACCTTTTCGGTCGTCAGACTGCTTCTTGCTCCCTCATTAACCGACGATACATGAACAGCCGTCACTTCCGGCAACTCATCTACGACTTCAGTGATGCCGTCTTCTTGCTCAATGTGAACATGCTCTGGGATTTGATCAGGGGTGTCCTGGGCTTCCTGATCCCGATTTACCTCCGCGACTCGACTCACGACTTCCTCCGAGTCTGCGGCTGCTTTTGGGTCGGGAATTTCCTCCGAAATCCTCGGCTCCCGAGCACTGTCCTCCTCCGCGGTTTCTGAGAGTTCATGTGCCGACAAAGCAGCCTCCACCTCAGCTCCTGTTTCGGCAACAAGATCCTTCACATCACATGCTAATAATTCACCTTCGGCAGCTTCCTCTGACTCAACAATAGCATCGGTGGCCTCTTTAAGTACATCTGTGTCAAATTCTTCTGCTGGAACCCCCTTTGATATTTCTTCCTGTTTGAGGGATTGCACATGACCTTCGTCTGATTCTAATTGTATCACTTGTGTGGCTTCTAATACTTCTGTTTCAGTTTTGAGTGCATCCACGGGTTGCTCAGCTTCATTCGCTGGCTCAACTCCGACTTCAGTGGGAGATGCCATTTCCTCTCTGGGTTCATCTGCAACTCTTTCTTCTTCTGGAACATCCTGTGATATCTTGTCTTCTTCAGCTGGTTGAACACTACCTTCCTCTGAATCGACCCCAACCGCTTCTGTAGCATCTGATTCTGCAAGAGTGCCATCTTTGTGGTCTGGTTCCACACTGACTTCCTCTCTGGGTTCATCTGCAGCTATTTCTTCTTCTGGAGCATCCTCTGATATCTTTTCTTCAGCTGGTTGAACACTACCTTCCTCTGAATCGACCCCAACCGCTTCTGTAGCATCTGATTCTGCAAGAGTGCCATCTTTGTGGTCTGGTTCCACACTGACTTCCTCTCTGGGTTCATCTGTAACTATTTCTTCTTCTGGAGCATCCTCTGATATCTTGTCTTCTTCAGCTGGTTGAACACTACCTTCCTCTGAATCAACCCTGACCGCTTCTGTGGCATCTGATTCTTTGCGGTCTGTGGGTTCATCTGTAACTATTTCTGCTTCAGATATTACCTCTTCTTCAGCTGGTTCGGCACTACCTTCTTTTGAATCCAACTTGACTGCTTGTGCGGCATCTGATTCCACATCTGCACCATCCATGTGGTCTGTTTTGACACCTTCTTCGGTGGAAGACACAGTTTCGTCTTTGAATCCACCTTCAACAGTTTCTTCTTCGGTGACGTCTTCTGAGGCACTGTCAGCCGGTTCAGCATGGCACTCCTCTGAATCTAATGCTTCTACAGCCTCAAATATCTCTGAAACTTCATGATCAGGTTTGTCAGTTGGTAAGCCTTTGTCTTCTGAATCAACTTCAGTGACTGCAGTTAGATGCTCTGTTACTAGTTTGGGTTCATCTGAAAACGTCTCTGATTCTGGAATTTCCTCTGATCTCGCTTCTGTTTCAAGCGTTTCAAAACCAGTCTCCTCTGACTCCATTGTGACTGCTTTCGGAGCCTCTTCATGAACATCGTCTCTGTCCTCTGTTTCAACACTGACTTCAGTCAGAGGCGCCGCTTCCTCTTCAGTTGCAACTGCTGTTGCTTCATCTGCCGGAATTTCTTCTGATATGACTTGCTTTTCCGTTGATTGTCCCGAGTCTCCCTGTGCAGTGAACTCTTCCTCCACAATAGGTTGACGATCTTCGACTTGAACTCGATCAGCACTGATCCGCATGCCTTCGTCCGTTGTCTCCAACAGTTCCTCCTGTTCTTCAACTCCATCCTCGGTTTCAGTTGCATTTGTGGCGGCCTCAACATAGTCCATGTTTGGAGGCTCTGTTTCTTGTGTGCAAACTGTTACACCGTCATCTGTCCTCATTTCTTCACACTCAGAAGATCGTTCTGCAGACACGGCTTCATTTACCTCAGTTAGGCATTCCACTACGCGTTGGCTCTCACTAGTGCTTTCTATTTCCTTTACGTTTTCTGTGGGCTGTGAAATGTCAACCTCATGCACTTCATCGACAGCCGTCTCAGCCACGTCAAGCTCCTCAGTCGAATTCTCAGGCGCAAGCTCTGTGGAAACCGCCTCATTCACTCCAGATACGCTCTCCGTTTCTGCCGTTGCCGTGAGGTTCACAACTGCATCCAGTTCTTCCACATTCAGGCCTGTTTTAATTGCAGTTTGCTCGGATCTGCCGTGTATTCCCAGAATATTTGGCTCCTCTTTTACGACTCCCTCAAGTATCTGATGTGAGACGGAACTGATCATTTGCTCTGAGCTCGGCTCGTCTGAAACCACCGGGACTTCGCACGGCGTCGTGGAGATCATTTCCACGACCTCATGCAGAAGCGCCTCTGTTTGCTCAACATCGCATTCTGCAGGGACCGGCGTCGTGTTGCCAGATGTTTTTGAAGACTCCGATAACTGGGAAACTGCAGAGACCATTTCAGTTTCATCTTCTGGCGTAACGTCTACAGGCTCTGGTGCAGTGATGGCCTCGGACGTGATCTCGATCATGTCCTCTGTTAGAGTGTCATCTATCACCGCGTCCTCAGGGACTGATGCTGGCGTGGCCATGGTCTCTGTAATTATGCTTTCCTCCGGGATATCGCTGAGTTGTTGATGTTTGCTGATCAGTTCTGTCAGGTCATTAAGTTCTTCATTTGTTGGCGCGGTTGTAGATGCCTGATTTTCCGAAACACTTTCATTGTCTTGGACTTTCTGCTGCTCAGTCTGCTGATGATCAGAGGGTAGGGTTGGCTCAGCTGTCTGATCAGGGAGGTCTTGCTGCAGTTCACGGTCTGAATCTGGGGGTACGTGACTTTCTACGATAACATCTGTTTCAGCTTTATCAAACTCAGACAATGGAACCACAGCTGGCGTCTCAGAGTCTTCATCATCTGAAGCTATTTCTTTATCGGCCTCATCAGAGGATACTTGCTCTTGCTTTCCGGTAGATTTCCTCTTTTTCCGACTCGGGAGAATCTTCTTAATTGAAAACGTGGACTCATCTTGAGTAACTTCAGTATCAGAATGTACGTGCTCTTTGCTTTCTTCCTCATCCTTGGCTTTCCTTTTTGGGGTGACGAGTTTTTTAAACGACTTCCACGTTGACCCTCCATCACCCTCTGAGGAACTTCCAGTGTGTTTGGGGGAAGACGCTATCTCATCGGAACTTTCGATTGGCGATTCTGCGCTACGCTTAGACTCGTCGGCGCGCTTGATGTTGTCATTCTCAGTTTGAGGTGTTTCTTCCTCAGAGTCTGACGTCTTTCGGCTTCTTCTCCTCCCGGATCCACACAAAACAGCTTCCCAAGAAACAGACGAGTCTTTTCTTTTTTTGCTCTCCTCTGTGCTGTGATCTGATATATGCTCCCCATCGCTCCGCTTTGGTTCCTCTCCTATGCCCGCTGTTTGCGCCTCTTCATTGGTCAAGGAGACCCTCTTCGTGTGCTTTTTCGGAGTCATAAGTTTTTTGAAGGACGCCCATACGCCATCCTCCTCTCCTGTTGCCTCAAGAGATGGTTGCCCAGGACCTTCCTCTTTCGGATGCTCTGCTGGTTCAGGGGATGCCAATGGCAGGTCTAGAAAGTGTTCTCCAGAGTCAGACAGCTTTGCGTCGCTTGATTTCCTGCCTTTTTGCTTTTTGGAGTTTCTCCTTAAACCAGAGCCTGTCAGAAGTCTTTTTAGAGGACTGGCTTGAACTTTCTCCTGCGAGCCAGGAATTTCAAGCTCGCTGATGACATTGGTTGGTGCATCCGTGGCAGGGGATTTCTCTTCTCCAGCTTCAGAACCGTCGGCTGTCTGAGTCTTCTCTTGGGATTCATTTTCTTTCTCGGCTGCAGCTCCAACACCCGAACTAGTCTCCTCTTGTTGATCTGGTTCAGTTTGTTCAGGTGCCTCGAGCATCCCCTTTTCCCTCATGTCTACCAGCTCTTTCTCAGTTGTCTCGTCGTCTGTAGACTTCCTCTTCTTCCTTAGTCCGGAGAAGATTCCAGTGTTAAAAAACCTTTTGATTGGGGATTCATTTTCTTCTGGGTCAAGGCCCAGTGCATCTTCACTCGCAGGTAACGTGTCACCCGCATCCGCGACATCAAGCGCAGCCGCCTCCGCAGCCTCTTCGGTTTTTTCCTCGACGTTTTCCAGAGGTTCATCCGGTGTTACATCTGTGAGGGTCGGACACGTCGTTGACTCGTTGTCATGGCTTTCCTGTGCTGTGGTCGGGTTCTGTTCAGCTCTCTTGGTGTCATCGGCGGCGTCCTCGCCGCCAGCTGGTTTGCCCGGTTCTTCGTCGATCGGGACGTCAGTCGAGCCCCTCTTCACTGTCAGTCTCAGACCAATGTTGTTGAAAAAATTCTTAAAACTTTCATTGATGTCATTTTGCTTCCTTTCCACCTCGGTCATCTCCAAGCACAGTTCTTCGTCAGCATTGGCATCGGCCTCATTTGGTGCTTCCTTCTCAACAATGTCGACATTCACCACCGGTGTTTCTGCCTCTCGAGGTGGCTGCTCTTCAGCCGGCTTTTCCGCAATTTCGTCTTCGGGAGGGACGACTGGACCGGAAAAGACACAACATCAAGTCACATGGATGGCGATTTAAAATCGAAGGCGGATGACACTGTCAGTAAATCAAGTCATGTGTCTGATAAAACAATTTGTTCACCATTGAGATTGTCAGTACCAACCATTGATTTCCACTAAAGACGCGTCTGCTTTTCTGTTGGTTTCAGCAATCTGTCCGTTGTTTTTGAGAGGCTGAAATGAAACACAAAACATGTTCAGTGAAAGAAGGTATGGAAGTCACATCGCAGACAGGTAAACCATTTTCCATTTGTACATCTATTGTTGTTGTTTTTTTTGTTAACAGCATCACGCAACAACTGCTGGTCTGAATTCCGCCAAACTTGGTGCACGAGGGCTAATCAGTTTAACTGTGAAAAATTGCATTTTTTAAAATTGGCTTTGGTTGAGTTCTGCCCCCTCTAGTTGTGAGAAAAGCCGCATAAGCATTTCCAAGAAAAAAAAAACAACCCTTCTTATCGTATTCTTTAAATAACTAACAAAAATCCTTCAAGGTTGAACTTCTATGAACACAAAGAATTTCATTTTGTCATTGCCCGAAGGCCTCAACCTCCTTATGTAATCCAACACCACAGGCCGGTTTCTGTTGGTTGGTTATGATGGTAGATTCGCAGTTTAACATGCCTAATTATCCCAATCTGAAATCCGTGAGACAGATTAACCAGGAACGTCTGTGCTGGGGATGGAGACCAGGAGAGACTAATCCCCTTACATGTGTGGAGTCTCCAAACACACTGAATAAGCAGCCTTTACATATAAGCTGTTATGGTGATTCTGTGCCTGGCTAATACCTGATCAGACATTGATACTTTAAAACTGTGTCATTTCACTTTTTTTTCTGCGCTCAAGTCCCTTTGTCCACTGTGTGCCAGGGATTGTTCTGCACATTACGAACAAGCGTCACCTTCAGTTTTTGTAGATCGACGCGTTACCTTTAAAATTCTGCTCAGTTCAAATCGTTTATTCCAAGAAGACGTTTCATGTGGCCTTCGAGCCAACATGTGCAGGTCTGTTGGCTTGATTAAATGACAAAGTTGAGCATATCTGAGCGAAACAATGCTTAACTTTAATTGCATTAGCTTCAAAAATGACGAGTTCTAAATGTGACGGTACGCTGGAACATCAAAGGTCATAATGTGGTTATAGTTGTAATATGATTTTTCCATTTAGGGTTATTCGCCCCTTTTTAAGCGCACACCTTGAGTGGATTGGAGGCTTCAGATATGGAAGCTCTTTGTTTTCGGGCATCTGGATGTGGAGACATAATTAATAATGGATTCAAATATTAAGACAAGCAAATGATTGGGGATGTGAGGCAGCCATGCAAAAAAAAAAAGTGTAGAAGATTATAATTCATTTTGGTTTTTTTGGGGGGGGAAAAATATAATTTGATTTGTTATGAAGGAATCCTACTGTGGGGTTGAAAAAAAAACGTTTACTAGATTATCTTTCCATATTAAATTTGTCGCAGTCTTTTGACGAAACCTTCAATTCGTCCATCAAAGATAATGGCACGGCCCGAGTCACCGTTAACACGGGCAAATTTTTTAATGATTGGAGCTCATAAGGCATTAGCGAGATCGTGATCGTGACCACGCCGGACAGCCATGATCGATGTTATCTTCTGCTGAGTGCAGCAGAAGGGTGGAAATTGTATCTCTCCCCCGGGCTTCGCTTCACTTCCTCTAGGAATGAGAGGTCATTATTCCTCCTGGCAGGCCTCCTCCGATGCAAAAGCATGCAAAGTGAAAATGAACTGCAGCTCCCATCACACATGCACACACACACACACACACACACCTCACACCATCAGACCTGAAGTCAACGGTATGGAGGACGTGCTCAGTGTGCCTTTAAAACACGCCTGAGCAACAACTTCACTAAATGTGTTGTTGAATGTCTTCAAAAGGAGGAAATTATATATTTTCCTTCTCTTGGTACATGGCTGAAATGGATTTTTTTTTTTTTTTAAATTCAAAAAAATGTGCGCAGTGCCGTTCGTTTGAAAGGACATGGAAGGACTTTTAGTGTTTAGTTTTGGGGTTAATGGAAATGTTGGCAAGCGGCGCCTGCGCTCTCCTGACAGCAGCAGAAAATTACTGCCTCAGCATTCCCAACAAATAACCTGCGCCCGGACCTATTTATGTGCGTTATAGTGACGAGTGCAAATGGACTTTTTTTTATTATTATTATTATGCGTCAATGACGACAAAATAATAATAAAAAAAAACAAGACATAGGCTGGAACTTTGCGCGCTTCAGCTGGGAAATAACTGCGACACTGGTTCTAGAGTCCGCGAGTCGGGACGTTACCTTCTCCCCGGCGTGCGTCCCCGTCTGCGCGTCCCCCGCCGGCCCCGTCCCCTGCTCGGCCGCAGCATCCTTCTTGCTCTCGCGTTGCGCAGACTGAATGTCGCCCATGACGGCAGCCGCAGCGCGTCGCCGTCCGCAGTCACCGGTGGTTAGATATCCCCCCCTCAAGCGTGCGCGACACACGCAGCCCGCGCAGCTCCGTGGAGGACTGGTCGGGCGGTCGGGTCCCAAATGTCGCAGCTCGGACCTTGCAAACTCAACACCCCCCCCACCACCACCCCTAGAACCCCCCCCCCACCCCCCCTCCCTCCCGCCGGATCACATGAAAACGCTTGGCCCGGCCCGGCTCGGCCCGGCCCGCCTCTCTGCGTTAAAGGAGAGGGGGGGGAAAAAAAACCTGCAGAGAAAGTGCAGCCTGTCCTCGGATGACCGAGCAACAAGCGCGGACCTGAACCTGCGTCCCCGAGATAGACCGGCCGCTTCTTCTTCTGTGGTTTCCTTAGTTGTGATTGTTTGCAGGCCAAATCTGACAGCTGCAGAATCTATGCTATTAAAAAAAAAACAAAAAAAAAAACCTTCAGCTTTTGATGGAGATTTCTTTCTTCTTCCGTTCAAACTAAAAAAAAAAAAAAAAAATTAAAACTTTTTTTTTTGATATTCAGCTTTTTCTAAAAAAAAAATAAAAAATAAAAAACACCAAAAAAGAGTCATGCCATTGAAATTCTTCTAATTCTTCTAAGATGCAGCCAATGCTTAGCTGTGTTTGCACATGTTTTTTTGTTGTTGTTGTTTTTGCCTTATTAGTCCATCGTCATGCAAACCACGCTTTGATAGACTTATCATGTCATACAGTGGATGATGTCATACAAGTGTGATATCAAAGCAAAACAGTTTTCTACTTCGTGAGATTTATGTCCTTTATGCTTCATTTGAATTTTGTCTTTTTTTTTGT
>CAAKHG010020240.1:0-10157 GCA_901007715.1 Dactylopterus volitans
CCCTTAACGGCACTCTCCCTTATTCTGTTATTGTGCCCACTTGCATTCCCTAAATCCCTAAAATTCTTCCCAGCTCACTGTTGATATTTCGAGACAAAGAACAGAGAGGTAATTTGGAGATTTTTTATCTGCGATGGAGGACTATAACAAAGTCAAGGAGTGCATGGTTGGGTTTGTATGAGCCTCAGGACATGAAGGTGTTGAGGTGTCTCTAACATTTATTGAATCCTTAGGGTTGTAAGTGGGGTGTGCAAAATATTAAAAAGCATTTTTCAGCATAATTACAGACAACCAGCACCTGAATGTGCGGTCTCCAAAATTACCATCAACGCAGCCAGTTTTAGTGTAAGTGAGTGTGATTTCACCTCACAGCTGCAGCAAAATCCTTCATCTCAACATGTATTTACTCTGTTGTGGATGTTTCTCATGTGTTTTGCCAAAATGTGAATAGAGTTCCTACACCAACGCTGATGAACAGAAGGACCTGGATGGACTCATTGTTGTGATGATACATGATAGAGGTTATACTCATTCAGATGAATCGAGTATGTTTTACAGCCATGAGCCAATATTATTGTTAACTATTGTTAAATTATATATATGTATTTTTTTCTTCTTTGTGCACCGAAGTGACAATTCAGCAACTATTTATTTCCATTTCGTTCCATTGCATTGTAACCAGTGTTTGATACATTTCACCTTACAGAACAATAAAACCCTCAACAGATTATTCAAATGATTACCGGGATTTCAGCGCCTCTGATGTACTTGTGTTTTACCTGCGGCGTCTGTTATATTGGTAGTTGAGATGGTAACAGAAGCATAATCGATCGGAGTAAAGCTCTGCTGGGTGATTTGTCGTCCACAGCCAGAGGTACTGCATGTGTAATCCTGATGTGGTGCAGCAGTTCCACAACCCAGACACCATCTTCATCCTGGCCTTCGCCGTGGTCCTCCTCAACACTGACATGTACTCGCCTAACATCAAACCCCAGCGCAAAATGGGCCTTGACGACTTCATACGCAACCTAAGAGGTTGGTGATTGCATGTCTGAAAAGGCGTTTACACAGCGGCTCCATGTACAGTGTGTGTTATTTCGGCAAGTGAGCCATCCCTACAGACAGGGCTGCTGTAACAGCTTGTAGACGCGTTTCAACATTTATGATCAGGGTTTTTCTTTTATGAGCGAAGGGTTTGAACATTGAATACTTAGAGAAATGACCAGCACATTTAAAAAAAAAAAAAACGTCTACTGCAGATCATGCAAAAGATCTGAATGGGAGATAGAAGTTATAATTGCAGAAATGATGTAAGATGTACGAAAAGGGGAGCAGAGGTGAGGGTTTTACAAGCTTATCAACCTCACGATCTGTCTTTTGAATGACAGCCTCTTTAGCTGAAGTAAATTGCTCGAAGAGGCCTCACTCAGTCGCATCTCCCCGCTACCATAAAAACCATCAGCAGTGCAGAAGGAGATTCCTGATATCCTTAACTCAGATCTTTGCCCCAGAGATGGAGCCCATTTAATTGAGGCTCACTCAGCGCTAGATTTTTAATGATCAAGCTCAGGTTCTCGGAATCGTCTCATCACCTGTTTTTGCACTCCTCGAGGCTCTCAGCATTGTCTCCATCCAGCATTTCAGACTCACAGACCAGCAGCTTTTCTTCCAATCCAAATCCAAACTAAACTACATGAGCAATGACAGACTGTAATGATTATATGATGATATGCCTATGATAATGAAACCAATACAAGGACTCAATGACAGTGCACTTACTGGAATAAAATCAAATTTTTCATTTTTTTCACCGCTGCAAGTCTCAAATAAAAAACTACATTAACATTCATAACTCTACCATCATCTTTCAAATCAGCTAACCAGATGAGCTTATCAGATGCATTTGACTAAAAGTGTGTGAGGAGCCGTAGAACATGAGCTGAACTTTCAGCGCCTTGTAAATCAAGTAGCAAACAAAATATTTTTTGTGACAAAGACTAAACGCTCTGAAAATAATGATGAACCCTGTACTGAGTGATAATTTGCGTCTAATGTTTTTTTTTTGAACAAGAAAGAAAGAAAATGGATTAGAAACAGTTATTCTCTAACCTTAGCTGCAATATGTACAGCTGAAATATGAAAATATCTATTCCACATCTTTCACATGCATCATCAACATGTGAGAATGTTGACTTTTTGCATTTTGCAAAAACATTTGAGATTCTTCTCTTGCAATACAGCTGGAGATATTAAGAAGTTTGTTTCAACCAACTCCTTCCACTGATATTACTTAAAAATGAAAATCCACAACTTTCACTTCATAATCTGGTAAACACAGTCAGTCCAAGCAATTAAAATCCTCAGTGTGTGTTATATTGAGTTGAGATGTCCTGCTTTGGTCCTGCTGCAGAGCTGTGCAGACCACACCCACATGGACCATGATGCAATGCATGTAACCTTGTGATCCCTTTAAATCCCACCCAGCTGCAGCAAAGCTGTGGCTTTTGAGCGTCAGCACGTGCCTTGGCTTCCCTGAGGTGGAGACCAGTAATCCAGCCTGCAGTTCTTCCTTAACACCTGTGATGTCACTGGTGTGCTGGTGTCAGAAGAGTTACAGAATTTGCTGTCATTTTTCAGTCCCACACACTCATGAGTTTGAGGATTCGGTTGCCTACAATTAGCATCAATACTGGCTGGACATAGAAATAGAAAGCAGCTAACCTTCCATTTAGTTTGCTAACGCCAGCTGCAGCGCGTGAAAATCTGCCTGTGACGTTTGTGCTTCAAGTGGCAAATTTAAGGCTTAGAGATGAGATGTTGCTTTTATCTCTGAAATGAAGGGCCCGCTTTTCTCAACAATTGAAAAAACTTTGTTAGGTGTGTAAACCGTTTAGATTGACTATTGGATGTAGAGCTGAGCTGCATGTGAACACTATGGGGACCGCTGTGTATGTGCATTACGTGGGCACTTGCTCTCTTAGGCGTGGACGACGGAGCCGACATACCCCGAGAGATGGTGGCAGGCATTTATGAAAGGATCCAACAAAGAGAGCTCCGCTCCAATGAAGACCACGTCACCTATGTGAGCCGAGTGGAGCAGTCAATCCTCGGCCTGAAAACTGTAAGTTTTATGTTTGTCTCTCCTTTTTGTCATTGGAGGGAGAACACTGTGCCCATCAGCGCAGTCTCCTTTCTCCTATGTCATCTGCTATTTCACGCCAGCCGGTTCTCTGTACCGTCTATCGTCTTCATCTCCTAAACCTTGCCTCTGCAGATCCTGGCTGTGCCCCACAGACGCCTGGTGTGCTGCTGTCGCCTGTTTGAGGTGCCTGATGCCAACAAACCTCATAAACAGAAACTGTCCCAGCTCCAGAGAGAGGTCTTCCTCTTCAATGACCTGCTTTTGGTGAGGATATTCCACTGTGAATATGATTAAGTGACGCGTAACAATGTATGATTCATCACTGTCTTACTTGTTTGCTGTGCAGTTTCTTTGAATTTGACCTTATTTGTGTTTTGTGTCTCTTTAGATTCTAAAGCTGTGTCCTAAGAAGAAAAGCTCAGCTTCTTACAATTTCTGTAAAGCTATGGGTCTTCTGGGAATGCAGTTTCACCTCTTCAGCAATGAATGTACGATGCTGTTTCACTCTGCAGCAAATTATTCTCAGTGAGGCTCTACCCTGGTGCATTAAAAATGGTGTAACCCTAACTGATAGATGGTGACTAAATTGCTGCCTTCCAGGTCTGGATTAGGACTATAAAACCAAGAGGTCACCAGACAGAAAAATATTCTCAGTTTAAAGTGAGCATTTCCCAACTGTTATAATGCATATATGTACTGTATTACTTTTAAAGAAAGCTCATCAGAGCTCATCACCTTCTCGTGTCTGTGGCAAAAGAGCAATGATGCAAGTACACCTGCAAAGAGCTCCACATTACTGTCACAAAAGTACCGAAGGAAAAGAAAATTAGCCTCGAAAAATTTTTGTGCACAGAATATGCACACCAAGTCCAATTTAAAATATTTATTACATGCAGTCTATTTTGGGCTCGTTTCATGCTGGTTTTACGCTGTTACTGTCAGTCCTGACTGCGTGATCGAGCCGAGCGGTAATGAATGCGTGATATTCTTAAACATGCACTCAAGAAAAAGAAAGCCTTTTTTCTTTTCGCTTGCTATTCTTTTGTATGACATCAATATAAACACTCAAGGGCGCAGCAACCGACCAATTAACTGTCCAAAAGAACCATCTTACATTTGATTGGTTAGGTAATCACTTTTACATGTGGAATTTCACAAGACAAATCCAAATTTGTTCTTCAATGTCAAATTTGTTTTTCATGCCTCAGATCCTGGTAATCTCTGTGATTTTGTGTGAATATTTCAGACTTAGTGTGCGAAGCAATGTGGTTTATGTGCTTTGCTCAAGGAAACCTCAGCATCAGGAATGAGTCAGAGGCCAGCGCAGTTTTTTTTTGCTGCTCTAAAATCATCTTAAATTTGGCAGAATTTTTGCAACACTGGATGGTTACAGTTACAAAAATAAATATTTGGGAAATTTACTTCACATATTTGCATTATTAGTTAATGACAGAATGCTTTGGTAGCTCCACTTTGAATCTTATGTGACATCCTTTTTTTAAATTTTTGTTTGTCTAGTTGTGCTTATTTATATGTCTCTTTTTTTTACTGAGGATTTCTCTCACAATTGCCATCCGCTGGTCCTTTGTGGAACACGCTCCCTTCTTTCTATTCCTCTTAAGCATTTCCTTTCTTTCAACCACATAAACAGTGTATGTCGTCCCATCACTGATTCACCTGTCAAATTACTGAGTTAGAGTACCAACTCACAGGGACCTTAACGTGACAATTATCGCAACGCTGTTATTTTCTGACATTTCCAAATCACAATTGCTGCCCATCTAGTTTTACATTTAGGTCACCAACACCAAGGTCAGACTGCATGAAGCATTTAAAACAGTCATGCGGTATATTTCAGTGTATAGTTATTTTTCCATCAGGCCAAGTACCCTTAAAGAACTCTTTGAAATGTGCTCAAAAAGGGCAGGTTAAAGGGAAGGTATATGATGAAATTGCTGACAAATACACAAGTTATGGAAATGTAACTGTTCTTCAAATGTCAATAATCTATGGATTCACCTTTAAATGTATACAATATTCTTCATATCCAAGCTATTGCAGCCAACGGAAATACATTTGGCCACTTCTCTCAAAATTTGTCTTAGCAGTTTTTCTTAACAGCATCGTAATCAGATGCAAAAATGGCAACATTGACATGTTTTTTGAAAAATCCGCATCCTGCAGCCATTTTTAGAATCAAAGCTGGTGAAAGCTCTTTCTCTTTATCTGTGTTTCTCAATAGATTATGCCCATGGCATCACCATGCTGAGCCCCTTTACCTCAGAGAAGAAGCAGCTTGTGAGTTTCTGCTCCCCGAGTGGCGAGGAGCTCCGGAAGTTTGCGGAGGAGCTCAGAGAGGCTATTGCAGAGGTCAACGAGATGGAGCACATACATATCCAGTGTAAGAACTAAAGCACGCGTCCCTAACACACTCAAATCTAACACACTGTCCGTATGTGGCTGGTTGCAGTGCCTCTTTCTTGTGTTTTAGGGGAATTGGAGAGGCAGCAAGGCATCCAGCCGCACGGCATTCACACCAATGGTGGACAAGTGGACGCACACACAGGACACGGATCCCCCTCAGGTGCTGGTTTTGCTTGCAAAGCATAAAACGCAAAACAAGAGTGTACATTTATCATAATGTAGTACACAATGGGCTCAGTGAATATTGAAAGTAGGACAATTTCGGGGAGAGACATAATAAAGCCCACTATACTTCTTTAAACTTTCACTGCTGCTGATGTCACTTTTTGGTGCTGAAGCGAGAAATAGGTCCATTATGTAACTCTGCAAAGCAACGGGATACAACAATGTGTCACACGATATGAAAAATCTGCCTTGGTACTTAAAAGAAATGTGGTGAAATGTGCATATTTGCTTTTCAAATGTAAAGATCAGTCTTTTTTTTTTTTTTTTTTGGCTTAATATTATGCTAATGGTTAAAGACAGCCTGCTCTGCTTTAAACAGTGTGGATGCTTTTGTGTGTGTGAAGGTGACAGAATACCAGCACTTCTGGAACTTAGTGAGTCATTAATTTACTAATGAATATATTTATGAAAGCTTGACAAAAACTGAGAAGTAAAATGAGAGATATAAGCTTTACAGCCTTGTATGTGCCAGACTATTTCTTGACTGGGAGGGGCAGCTGCACCCTGGAATCACGTCATCACTGTGAGGGTTGTCAGAGAAACATCAAATCTTAATTAGAAAAGCTTTCGGGCTGCTGGTAGCCAAATTTTTTGCCCTTTGCACAGAGCCAGGCTAGCTGTGTCCAGTCTATGTGCTAAACTAAGCTAATCTCGACCGTTGCAGTTGAGAGTGGTATCAATCCTCCAAGCGTGTTCTCTGAATCATCACGCTGTTCCTTTAAAAGCGGGGCATCAGGAGCATCAATCTTTCCATCTGTCAAAACATGTGTTTTCCGAAATGTCAAACGACTCCTTTGATGCAGTCACGAGCAGTTATCAGTCCTCCTATTTTTCTGAGCGAAAGCAATTAAGCATTTTTCTCAAACTGCTGTAATATTTCTTAAAGTATATGGCAAAAAGCATGTATGACAAACAATTTCTATTTGCTTTTTCTTCTTTTTTTTTTTTTTCCAAAAATGTGCACAAGCTGCCTGTTTACTTACAAGCAGAAGTTTCTCCTCCGCAGGCCAACAGGATGCGTACGATAAAACCGGCAACAACAATACAGTCGAGGTGAGTGCCAAAACCACTCTTGTCGCCCTCAGGTAAGTGCCCGTGTCTTCACCTCTGTGGGTGTGGTTTTGTCTGTGAGTGTGTGTGTGATTAGACAGCGATGCCTCATCCTGGAAATGGAAGGCTGCTTTATGCTTTGCTTTAAAAGAACGGCGCCTGAGGCAGATCTCCAACATGCAGCCAAGGATACACAGGCCACTGAGAGGAGTCTGCTGTAGTGGTGCTACAGTCTCTTTCAATGCCTCATGAGTGGATCAGCAGCCACTCTTTTTGCAATGCAACAGTCATTCTTTCATCAGCTGCTGCTTCCCGGCCTTACTGTATAAGCTGCTGCAAGCCATCATAAGCCTGGTTGGCTCCTTCTACAAAGCCATATAAGCTTGATAGCCTGTCAAGATTGTGTGTCTGTAAACCCAGCCCTCCTCCAACTAAGCAAAGTGTTTTTTTTTTTGTCTCACTTATCTATTCCTTTGCTCATTCTCTCTCCTCACTCCAGTCAGATTCTCCTTTAGAGTTGTTAGTAATTGTGTTAGGGAGGCACCACGCCCTCGGTGTCACCTCTTTCCTGTCCTGACACTCCCATTTAAGCTGTAGCGCACATTAAATGCAAACCTTCCTACCATGATCTCTGACCAACAACGTCAACCTTCCTCTCTTTCTGGGCTATTGTGTGTGTGTGTGTGTGTGTGTCTGTGTGTGCAAAAATGTGACGGACCGTGCAGATCATGTAAAAACATGACTGAAAGAAAGAGAGTGTGCGTTTTTTTTTTGTTTTGCATGTGCTCGCTCTGCCTACTGGCTACCTGCATGCCTGCATGCCCATGTGCGTAACACACCAGAGGGCTGCGTAGAGGCTGCGTTCAGGCTGGTAACTCCTCATGCGTTCTCTGACTGTTCCTAAACTAGGTGTCAATTCACAACAGGCTGCAGACCTATCAGCTGAGCCAGCCCAGCATTGAGTCAACGCCTCTGGCCCTGGCTGCCCCGCCCGCTCTGCTCAGCCCCATCCAGCCTGGCGAGCTCCGCCCAGAAACACTCATCCAATGCCAGCAGATTGTCAAGGTGATCGTCGTGGACCAGAGCGGACGAGGCCGGATGGAGGCCTTCCTCAGCCAGGGCCCAGCCACCCACCAGCTCATCCAGTCGGCCATGTCGACACCCGTGCACATCAGAGAGGGAGATGGCCCTCAGCCCCCCCTGCCGCCTCCCCCTCCCCCTTACAACCATCCCCACCAGTTCTGCCCCCCTGACTCACCCATGCCCCTCCACCACACAATGCCTCTCATACGCAGGCGCAACTCCAGCGGCTCCCGCAGCATCGTCTGAAGCATTGACTATTCTGTGGCCCCTGGAGGCCAGACATGACCATCGCACCCAGACACACACACACACATGCACACACACATGCACACATGGTGGAGCACTAGTCAACTCACTTTGAATGGTAGGATAAAAGCAGAGGAAAAAAAGGGAAAACACTGTAGGAGTTGAATGAAGGGACAAAGGAAAAGGAAACCAATGGAAATCTATTCATAGCTGTGACTGAGTGGTGTTGTTTTTGAATATGGAGTAGTTTTGATGCCATTTCTTAAAAGGCTTCTTTCTTTTACCTCCAAAGGTACATGTCACCTGGTAGCTGATGGTGTTGTCTGTCTAGATTTCACACTCTTTAAAAGATCTTGTGACTTTGCATCTGTTCAAATGTGTTTTTGTCAGTGAAAAACTCTGGCAGCCCAGAAGAGAACTCTTGAGTATCATAAATATGGATTTTTTTTTTATTTTGCTTTCTGTCTGGAGGTTGAAGTTATTTTCATACCTCTTTGTTTGGTCCAGGTTTTTCCGGTATGAGATGCCACACTTAGACAGGAATCATTTCAACACAGTAAATCTAGTTTTCCCACACTGTAATCATTTTTGTTTTTTTCCTTACAGAGCTGCAAAATAAGTTAACAAAAAAAAAAAAACAGTGCAGTGAATTCACGGCAATTGCAATTAGAGTGGGGCAATTTTACTGAACAACAGCATCATTATCAAAAAGGTTATTGAGCATTTCCATGAAGTAGAAGGCTCCTTCATAAATTAGGGAACACATGATCAGTTTGTGGAAAAAAAAGAGAAAAGAAAGACATCCCATAAGCAGTGATAATTTAAGGATGTCTCAAAATTAACCTGAAATTAACCTAAAATTATATCCTGACGACAATCACATTTTTCGGGCTTCATTTGCTCCTCTCGCTGCTATGTTTTGCGTGGGCAGATTTCTTCACAATACCGTGCGACTGTCTTGATTCTGCTGAGTTTTGCTCTCACAGAGCTCAGGAAAGCATCTGCACCTCTGAGTCGCACAGAGAGCGGTGTGCTTGTGTACCCTGTGTTCAATTTGCTTACTCATGGGCGGCCGTGAATAGGGGACGGCAATTCATGCAGAACAAGACAAAAGCAGGCCACTGAACCCATTTCTGCTGCTGTACATTTACTCCTAATGGGTTATCTTCTGTGAATATTGTTGTTACTCTTGGATTTAGGCAATATATCTGCCCACAGATTTCGTTTAAATACAAATTGCAGGGTGGACCACGGTCACCTCACAAAAAAAACCCCATCATCCCCTTCTCCCCTTTTTTTCCCCCTTGCACACTGAAAATGTTATACAAGCAGAGATGCTTTCCTGTACTGAGTGTTAAATCAGGGGAAAAAAACTAAAGATGTCCATGAAATAACGATCAATTTCATCACCGTGTTTGGTCTCGGTGGTTTGAGCCAGTTTGTACAGTGGATCACAAATCATCCAAATGAGATGCACTGAGCACGTCTTGTACCTTTTGCACCACAGAATATATTGAATATATTGTAAATAGATGATATAGATTTATTCTGAAAAAAAAGTGATTGGTTTGCTCAGTGTGTGTATCTACTTATGAATTTGTACAGAGAAGATCTAGTTTAAAAGACAGAAAAGGGTATAGTTATTATTATTCACATTTAGTATCGGGGGTGTCCTAAATCTTACTGCTACAAGAGACAGGAAACAGGCAGCTTTAATAGAATATACTCCAGTTACCATGGTAACACTGATATTATTACCGAACTACATTAATCATTGAATTACCATGTCATATTATTATGGGATGGGTAAAAGGTGGCTGTGTCACCTGTTAAGGTGTGTAAAGGGCTATGCTGTATTGGTAAATACATACAGTACATCACAGGTCTCTCTCTCTCTCTCTCTCTCTCTCTCTCTCTCTCTCTCTCTCTCTCTCTCTCTCTCTCTCCCTCTCTTTCTCTCTCTCTCTACCTCTCTCTTTCTCTGTCC
>CAAKHG010020255.1:1390-28565 GCA_901007715.1 Dactylopterus volitans
CATGCTCCACCCTGTAGAAAAAGAGACACATACTTAACTAATACCGCAGCAAAACGAGACATTTGGTCTAGCCGAAGTGTGCCCCGTAAAATGTGCTATGTGCAAGTATGCTGAATTACTTCAGCGCCCTCAAAAAGTAAGTAAAACTATCAACAGAATGTGAAAGGAAGGACAGTTGTGATTTCAGGTCAAATAAATATTTGCACTGTGTTGTCGCAATAACTACTGAAGGTAGCATTCTAACCCAAAAGCACTGGTCCATCTCATTTTGTAATGCCTCTTTGTACACAAAGAGATCATAGTGAGTCACCAGGGCATCCGGTCTGTCCTCTGTCCACCATGTAAAGATAAGGAAGTAGTGCTGCCGGAGGCCATTTCATTCCTTAAGAAAGCTTGGCATACTGACCTTCTTCCGACAATTCAAAACAAATCTTTAGTGAAGCTAATCTTGATGCGCACCGTAGCAAAAAACATTCCAAAAGGCGTCAATGTGTGTGCTTTTTTTTCCTGTGGCTGTTTGCCACTATAGACTTTCTAAAAACTGAGCTGTACAAGCTCAACTGCTAATTGTATGTTGATGCAACACACAAACGATCTATGAGAACAGTGTTGTTCTTTATACCTGTTCTGACGTTCTGCAGTTGGCAGTTTTTTTTCATGCCTTTGAATGCCATTATCAGTGGTTAATTTTTTTTTCTGTAACTAATTGTTGTAATTTTAAGGCTATATCGAAGGAGTACTGGAACCTTACTGGAACAAGTCAGTAATGGAAATATGCTGCCCCCTAATTGTTTGGAGTGTTAATGCTTACAAATTACGCCTTTACAGTCGCATTGGACGGCTCGGTACACTCATGACTTTTGATGGCAACAACTGTGATTGGCAAAACTGGTTGGCTTATTACACCAAACACATAAAAGGAGATTGTTCTCTCAAAATTTTGTTGTACTGAAACAAGAGGTTTTTCCATCTGAATGCATTTAAAAGAGAAGATGTTCCTAAATGCAACAATACGTGCTTGATCCTTCATTAGTGCTGCGGTGACACTAACCTCCACTTCTCCTCTGGTGAAAGCTTGGAGACATCAAACTGAAGAAAGAGAAAGACAAAATAATGAGCACTATTCACACTTATCCAGGTAAGCAAACTGAAAGTTATGCTTCACCTCAAAGTTTAAAACAATCTTGAGGAAAATTACACACTTCCTGGAAAATAATAGTCCTGTAGTGTGGCTGGGCAGACGGCACTGCACAAACCTCATTTGTGCCCAAAATCGATATCAATAAAGTTGATACGATTATCTTTCTGATATATGTTCTGTGGTAATTTGTGTTCTGCTTAAGTCCTATAACTGCCACATACCAAGATAAAGCAGAGGATCGCAACTGGATGCTAAAGAGATAAATTACCGGGGGCTGACCATCATCTTTCACAGAGCTGGCTGGAAACCCCTCGATTGTGCATTGCCAACCAATTACAGCGTCGCTAAAGCAGCTATTATAAATTTGGTTGTGCAGCAAGAAGCGCTATTAGAAATGCCAGACAATCTGAACTGGACAGGAACATTAATCAGGGAAATATCTAGTGTTATACTAAACAAAGACAAAGATACTAAAACAAGTGTCTCTTCAGCAGCAGTGCTCCCCTCAAGGTTGTTGAGCTGGTTCAGCCACCTGATTTAAAAAATAATAGCCGATGGTAAGAACTGACATTGTTTCCTTATTATTTATTTATTAATATGTGACAATAAAGCAACCGAATGGAGGCTGGCAGACACTGCAAGAAGTGGTATCACGCCCATTTCTCAACCTGCATTTCTTGTTAGAGTCAACAATTATATTTCCAAGCCCATAAGGACTTGATGACAACCCACGGCTCACTGCTGACGTGTAAGGCACTCAAAAGCCTATCTGTGCTTAATTAGAAAACTTTTGTATTCCAGTGGTTGTTTGTGGTCACTGTTAAGTTTCAGACTTTTCAAACCAAACTAGGGCAAGCGGAAAAAAAGACGACACACGGCGCACAACTCATCATTACGCCAAGCTTCTGTTAAGCTGCCATGATGCCAGTCAAACAGCTATTCTACCACCGATGCAAATTCTATTTCACCCACATGACGAGAGTGTTAAAAAAACGCTTTACTGCGCGCACTGTAGGACGTCTGCACCTGATTAGCAACACTGGTGTGTGTGTGTGTGAGTGTGTGAGTGAGTGAGAGAGAGAGAGACATCAGCTTTGGGCTGACGTGCAAATTCAAACTCCAACGGAAATGGCCGGGCTGCTTCCCCCTGACTTGATAATCGCGCATCACTTTGCACTGAAAAGGCGAAGTGACCTTTCACCCCATCAGCCACATCACCTCACTTCGAAGAGTCCCTTAATTGAATGCGTTTCCTAAAGCACATACGTCCCCCCCCCCTCCCCCCCGCCCCCCGCGCGTCTGGCAAAAACCTCCAACCGCTTGGAAGGCACGACAAGAAATGCGGTGTACCACTTTAACCAGATGACAGCCAACTGCATGATTTCAGCGTTAGCCGGCGAGCGGTGCTAAGCTGCGTTTCCTCGCTCTCGAGATGTTGCTCGCTGGCTCCCTCTCTTGCTGGGTCGACGGGAGCTTGACCGGTCAAGTGCGCTGCCCTTTATCCACAAACCACACCTCGGCTGGTAACATATGGCTACGGAGTGGCTAGGTGCTCACGGCAGACTAAACCCGTGTACGGCGGCTAGCACGAAGTCAGCGTTGTGTGCAGCGGCTAGCGCCCCCCCGTCTCCCCGCCCCCGATAATTTCACTCCCGTCTCTTCCGTCTCACGCGGTTTGTCCCCGTGGCCGTTATTTCTCACCTGAATCGGTTCATCGTGGTGCTCCACTCCATGGTCGTGGTCTACACCATCAACCTCTACCTCGAACACCCCGGCCATCTTCGGAGTGCTGCCTACCGTTCCGGATCCATTAGCATTAGCAACAAGGCTAAGAAGGTCACTTCCGGTGTTGTGATTTTCAAAATAAAGGTAAAAAGAAAGTTGGTGTGTTTATTTCAAGATTATTTTGTTTGCAGTGAAAAATTATGCGAACAAGTCGACAATAAATTTGCAAACAAAAGGGCGACTCCTGCTGGCCAATAAAGAGCAAGAACGTCAAAGACACGTACACACTGGGTTCATTTATCAGACCAGGAAGCTCTTTCCACTTCTTGTAGTCTGTGCACACAACACAGATCAGCCATAACAGTAGAATATAATTTAGCTGCCCTGCAATAAAGAGGAGTTGACATGTTTTAATGATTGTTGCTGGGACTGTAATGTATGATAACAATAACAACAATAACACTTTTTAAAATATGTCAATACCTCGCACAACAGATTACTTAAAAGTTCAACATAAAACTCCTGAAGAGATAATGTATTGCATAGCTGTTGCAACATATTATATGGCAAACATGCAGTGGTTTTAATGTCATGGCTGCTCAGTTTATGTTGCCATTGTGACAGTAAACTTTTATACTACACACAAGTCACATTGCACATTCATGCTGTACATTACATACATGATGACAAATTATAGTGTGATAATTCATGCCTGTGTCACTCATCTTAGCTCAGGGTGCCTGCTAGGCATGCTGGTGGTGATGATGATGGAATTAACAACTCAAACATGTAATGAAATAAATGGCATAAATTAAGCAAAAAGCAAGTCAAAAACAAATGGGTCCATGACTGCTTTTTCAAGATGATGAATGAATCAAAAGAACATAAGACCAGTGGGAGAAACATTTCCGCAAAGGCACATTCTCCTCTTGTTTTCAGTCTGGATTGAAGAACAAATAACAGTCCCTGATTAGTGGACCTCAGACTCCAACATGTAGTGTAAGGCAGTGGCCGTTCTCTAGTGAAGGCTTGATGATGATTTGGGGTGAGTGGTGTGAACCTCTCAGATGTTAAGCCCTCCCAATGAACCTCCTCTCTTGCAGAAGACAAAAGGGACAAAGGAGAAAACAGATGACCAACAGCCCAGGAAGTTACATAGTAAGAAAAGTCTTTTCAACAGATGCTGAAGAATCAGATGGCTCCATACTGCACATGCTCCATGTATATTAAAGTAAGCAGTTGTTATCTGGAAATGGAAGTATTTATTTAGCATCCAGTGATGGGTTTACCTTCATCTTTTTCTCCTTTATAATTTGTCAAAGCCCCCTGATGATAAAGGAGCCAAAGAGGAGCCCAAGAATGACAACAGAGATGGACAAAAGCACACGGACGAAAGAGCTCAGTGACAGAGGAAAATTTACAACAACTGGCAGAAAAGAAGTTGAGAAGGAGTCCAGAAAGTATTGTTTTAAACATTTACCATAGTCATAACTTCTTCACTGTTCTTGAGGGCTCAGGGAGAAATCATGAAAAATAATATTGCCTTAAATATTTGGACAATGTTGTGTCATGCCAGTAGATGTTATCGTTTGTAATCGCTTTAAAAGATAAATGCAAACATTACTGAAACAGCTCAGTCAAGCTATTTAATATCCTGACTTGTGTATCAGCAGTTATAGCAATGTTGTTATTATTAGGATTACACAATGTGCACTTATTATCATTATTACCACTATCATTATAGTGAAAATTGTATTGTGCTTTGTTCTGATCCTCCCTCCCCTCCCCCTTACTTTCTGTATACACTTGAAAGTGCATATTTTTCAGAAGTGCAACTGAAAGTAAGATGGTAATCTCATTGTGATGGATGGCATCCACAGTAATGCTTTAATGCCACACAGAACTACTCATTAAGAGAGCTGCGATGGTATGAACTTTAAACTGTAGTAAAAACTGCAGTTTTTAATAGAAATGTGACTGCATAACGAAAAACATGAATAACATCTTGCATGTGACGGATGTGACATTCATATGTTGTGGCTTGAGTATTGTTATAAACTGTATATTACAGCAAACTTGGTAAATAAAGCTGCTCTGAAATAGGGGGCGAAAACAATTACAGGCTTGTATATGTCAAGACATGTTTCGGAAATATCCCGCCACATTTCGACCGGAAATCGCCACCGGAAGGCGATAAGGGCCTGAACGACGCGCTGTGATTGGTTCAAGTGTCTGCCGGGATCTTCTCCGATTGGCCGAGCGGCTGACGCAATGCGGTGTAACTGGTCCGCGGGTTGTTGGCGCTCAGATTCAACTCTGTTAGCGGAGCTCTCTTGTCACCGTCACGGCGTAATAACCGGCTGTTATAACCGCGTCTCCGTGCCATTGTCTCCCGGCTCAGGAGCGGACACCAGCTGGCTTGAAGAAGAGGAACCGGCCGCACTTCTGCCAACATGCACGTCATTAAGCGAGGTACCGTCGGCGCCGGCTTGCAGACTTTCAGCTTCTTTGCTGCCAGAAGCGGCAGCGCGAGTTTGCGGCGCGGAGGGATACGCAGCGCACTCAATCAGAGTCAGCTGTGGCGGGTGCGATCGTAAAGAAAGAAACGCGCGACTAAAGCTGCGTACGCGAGGTTTAAAGTGCTTTCTGCGCGCGGTTACGTCGAAAAACCGAACGAAGACCCATGAAAAGGCGTTATTCTTTACTTAGATTTGAGGCTCAGGCTAATTTTTTTTTCTAAATAGTGAGCCGACTGAAGGTCAAGACTTGATTATATATATATATATATTTATTTATCTCCAGCCTCGATGGTGAAACTGTTTTCAAAAAAAGTTATCTAAACGTCAGTGCTCCTTCATTGAGGGGTGTAAAAAACCGGGTCACTATCATTGTCAGCAGCTGGAGGTTGATTGTTGGCGCGAAGTGGCGCCGTGTCTATTGTTGTCATAGCAGCCGGTCAAACAGGTGTCGACCGCGGACGTCAGTCGACTAACCGATTAACTGCCGAGCAGAGCGGACGGCGGCGGGCTCACACCTGCTCTGCTCTCACGCCTAAAAAACAAAACAAAAAAAAGTTCTGTAAAGAATTTTGCGAGTTGACATTGATCATACTTTTTCAAAGATTTTATTTTTTTGAGGGGGGAAAATGTGATATTTGGCTCAATCAAAAGTTCAAAGAAAGACGATAAGCCTTTTTTGGGGGGGTTCAAATAGTGCGAATTATATTGGCAAAATAAATTATCAGTACAAGCGCCTTGGTGCTTTTTGAAAGGAAGTGGCGCAACATGTGGAAGTACTTTATAACTCGATGCACAAAGAGGCTATTAAAACATTTCATGTCTGTATGCTTTTGCGCCTATGTTGTTATTATTACATTTTTTATACTTTCCATTGTATACTTTACAGTTTTATGTCCTGTTGTTAATAAAGTGTAGAGGGAAAATAAATTCCAGCATATGAGTTTCCCACTGCAACTGTGATGACGAAATTCTTTATTTCGTTTGTTTGTTAGCAAACAAATGACAAAACAAAAACCAAAAAGACAAGAAAAAACAAAAACGAAACATGTTCAAAAAGAGCAGTGCGCCATAAACTCAACAATAACTCAATAAATAGTATCTCAGTATCATAAATGAGTCATGTTCGAAAAGGAGTAGGAAGAAGTAGAAACTTATTTCATTCCTCGTATGAGCAATTCATAAACATCTGCTTCTCTTTAGAATTTAGAATATATACAACCCCATACTCTGCAAATATTAACAACTATCCAGATTTTTACTTGTAACTCAACATAATAAAGAACAAAATAACAATTCCATTTCCCAATTTGATATACATTCCAAATAGTACACATACAAAAAAGAAACAACTATCCCAGTTTTATATGCATCCCAAATAATATTAAAATAAACAACTATCCCGATTTTGTATATATCCAATTAATGTGAAACTAAATTACTGCCCCGATTTCATATACATCCAAAATCATGTAAAAAGTAAACAACTACAACAATCGTATACACGCGCCCTCCTCCACATACAATATATATATATTCAGTAGTGTTGATTTGTACATCCTTTTAAAGTGATTTATGTTTGTACTTTTGTAATTATGCCATCAGATATTGTGCAAGTTTGATGAGGAATGTTGTTCCTTGCTTGTTTGTTTGTTTTTTTGTAATTCAGATGGACGCCAGGAGGGGGTCACCTTCGATAAAATCACATCTCGCATCCAGAAACTTTGCTACGGACTCAATTGTGAATTCGTGGACCCTGTAAGTTCAGTCCATTCTAAAAGTCATCACAAAGTTCAGTTGTCTGGTGGTCTGCGTGTGTGTCTATAACCCACCATCCCCCGTCTCTGCAGACCCAGATCACGATGAAGGTGATCCAGGGTCTGTACAGTGGAGTCACCACCGTGGAGCTGGACACTCTGGCGGCAGAGACCGCCGCCACCCTCACCACCAAACACCCCGACTATGCAATCCTGGCCGCACGAATCGCCGTGTCCAACTTGCACAAAGAGACCAAGAAAGTCTTCAGCGGTGAGCTTTATATCACAAACGTACTGGGCATATAAATGCACTGCTCGACCGCGAGTCGTCTGATATGACAAGCTGCTTTTAGTACGGGCTAATTAACAGTCATGGTGCAAAAGAGGGCACAAGATGTATAACCCCGACCTTGCCATTTGTGCTGATGTAATTCACCTTCTTTCTGTCTGCAGACGTGATGGAGGACCTGTACAACTATGTCAACCCTTTAAATAAGCGTCACTCTCCCATGATCTCCAAGGAGACGCTCGACATAGTCCTTGAAAACAAGGCTGTAAGTCACTTTTGGTGATATACTGTAAATTGTCGTTTCAGTGTGGTTATGTCTGTCTGTCCTTTCTCAACATAACATTCCTCGATTTTTTGCAGCGCCTCAACTCTGCCATCATTTACGACAGAGACTTCTCTTACAACTTTTTCGGCTTCAAGGTAACGTCGCCGGGCGGCTCGCTAACATCACCCATCTCGCGTGGATATTAGGAGTATGAATATAATCCAGTCGTTTTGCTCCACAGACTCTTGAGCGGTCATACTTGCTGAGGATCAACGGCAAAGGTAGGAGTCGATTTTTCAATAACTCACCTGCCGCCGCGACTCTCTGCCAAGCCTTCTGTTGTTCCGTTCTGATCGATCTGTTACCCTGCAGTTGCTGAGCGACCGCAGCACATGTTGATGAGAGTGGCTGTCGGGATTCATAAAAGAGACATTGAAGCAGCCATCGAGACCTACAACCTGCTGTCGGAGAAGTGGTTCACCCACGCCTCCCCGACCCTCTTCAACGCCGGCACCAACCGGCCACAGCTGTCCAGGTGAGGACCGCGAGACTCTGCTCAACTCTGGCGCTTTCTCGCTGAAATGGGTCGATTGTTTTCTATTTAAACTTGCTGTGTTGCAGCTGCTTCCTGCTGGCCATGAAGGAGGACAGCATCGAAGGTATTTACGACACCCTGAAGCAGTGCGCCCTCATCTCTAAATCAGCCGGAGGAATCGGGCTGGCGGTCAGCTGCATCAGAGCAACAGGCAGCTATATTGCTGGGGTGAGAGAATAAAATGTGCAGCACATATGGGGAAAGGCTTTGATGAACACTGACGTTATTTTTGTATCATGCCAGTCCAGTTTTTTATTTATTTATTGATCGAGTCAACAAGTATTTTGTTTTTCAGACAAATGGCAATTCTAATGGGCTGGTGCCTATGCTGCGAGTCTACAACAACACAGCACGTTACGTTGACCAGGGAGGCAACAAGGTACGGACTGACATTTGACACCTGAAGATTAAAAAAAAAAAAAATATACATTAGATAGCGCTAAAGACGCTTATGTTAACTAGTGTGTTTGATGACGCTTGCTCGCTCAGAGACCCGGGGCCTTCGCCGTGTACCTGGAGCCGTGGCATTGTGATGTGTTTGACTTCTTGGAGTTGAAGAAGAACACAGGTAAGGAGGAGCAGAGGGCCAGAGACCTGTTCTTCGCCATGTGGATCCCAGACCTCTTTATGAAACGAGTGGAAAGCAACCAGGTGAATACGGGAGGACGTTCCCTCCTCTAACTCACGGTTTGAATCGAGTTCCATGTCTTATAATCTGTTTAGTTTCAAGGCCAAATCTCACACACGACGTCTGCTCATGTAGGACTGGTCCCTGATGTGTCCCAGTGAATGTCCCGGGTTGGACGAGTGCTGGGGGGAGGAGTTTGAGGAGCTCTTCACCAGGTGAGACGAGCGCACCAAGCTACGCTCTTACAACTGCATTTCTCTGCGCTAACCTGTCCCGCCAATCCTGTCTCTCCTCAGGTATGAGAAGGAGGGCAGGGCGAGGCGCGTGGTGAAGGCCCAGCAGCTGTGGTATGCCATCATCGAGTCACAGACGGAAACTGGCACACCGTACATGCTCTACAAGGACGCCTGCAACAGGAAGAGCAACCAGCAGAATCTGGGCACCATCAAAAGCAGCAACCTGTGCACAGAGATCGTAGAGTACACCAGCAAGGATGAGGTACCGGATTTTACACGGTGTCTGTATAGTGTCTGCACGGTGCCTGGGAACCGTTTCAAAGATGCTGGCTCTTTCTTGAATCCAGGTTGCAGTGTGTAACCTGGCCTCCATCGCCCTCAACATGTACGTCACCCCAGAGAGGACCTTCGACTTCAAAAAGCTTGCGTCCGTCACCAAGGTCATCGTGAGGAACCTGAACAAGATTATCGACATCAACTACTATCCAGTGCTTGAGGTACACGTCCTTGCTAAGGGATGATTCTGTGTCAGCCAATCGGGGTTCACACGCGTCCTGGAAAACCTGGGAGACCTTTCACTGGTATCTCCAGTCATATGAAACACGTAGAAAACAAGAGAAAAGTCAAATAACCTGGAAATGATTTGTTGTCCTTGAAAATTGTGCTGTTTGTAGACAAAACACAGGTGGCGTTGATGTATCTGCAGCTGTTTTTGACTGATGATCAATCCAGACTTCAACAGAGAGGAACATATTGGTCTAACGCACAAACCCTGGAAAAAAACAATCTCAGTTAACAGGTGCATCCTCTTTTTTCCACAGGCTGACAGGTCAAACAAGCGTCACAGGCCAATTGGAATTGGTGTGCAGGGTTTGGCTGATGCCTTCATCCTCATGCGTTACCCGTTTGAGAGCCAGGAGGCCCAGTTGCTCAACATTCAGATATTTGAGACCATTTACTACGCGGCGCTGGAGGCCAGCTGTGACCTGGCAGCTGATTTTGGCGCCTACGAAACCTACACCGGCTCGCCCGTCAGCAAGGGAGTGAGTAGCTTCCCCGGTTTCGCAAAATTCACCTCGGGATAAAGCGCGGGCTCAGATCCTAACTGATTTTGTTCGCCAGGTCCTTCAGTACGACATGTGGGGCCAAACCCCAACAGATTTATGGGACTGGAACGCACTGAAGGAGAAAATAGCCAAGTAAGTCCTCCTGAACATCTTCGCTCTCGTCGACTCATCTTCCATCTGCTGCTCATGGAGACGGCGGCTCATGTCTGATCTCTGATTCAGCTGTCCCCTCTCCCGCTCCTCTCCCTGTGTCCCCAGGCACGGTGTTAGGAACAGTCTGCTCCTGGCTCCCATGCCCACCGCTTCCACTGCCCAGATCCTCGGCAACAATGAGTCCATTGAGGCCTACACCAGTAATATCTACACCCGCCGGGTGCTCTCCGGAGAGTTTCAGGTCAGCGTGGCCTGAATGTGTTCGCTGTCTCTAAAGTCACGTCATCAGCGGGATGATTGCTGAGTGTCACGTCTGTCTCGCCTGTAGATTGTAAATCCTCACCTGCTGAAGGACCTCACAGAGAGAGGACTGTGGAGCGATGACATGAAGAACCAGCTGATCGCTCAGAACGGGTCCATCCAGGTGAATAAAATCTTGATACAGACGCCAGCGTCAACGCGCCTAAATGGTCCTGTAACCTAAACTGACTTTGTTATTTGGTGTGTAAACTGTTGTTTTAATCACCTCTGACGGTTCGCAGGATATCGCTGAGATCCCTGATGATCTGAAGCAGCTGTACAAAACCGTGTGGGAGATCTCCCAGAAGACTGTCCTCAAGATGGCAGCAGATCGCGGCGCCTACATTGACCAGAGCCAGTCCCTCAACATCCACATTGCTGAGCCAAACTACGGCAAACTGAGCAGCATGCACTTCTACGGTTGGAAGTTGGTAAGTGTAGACTGAGAGGGGGCGCTCTTGAGGTTCTAGGGGGGCAAAGATGCCGCGTCTTGGCACCAGGAAACATCTCACAGCTCGTAATCTTAACAGGGCCTGAAGACTGGCATGTACTACCTGCGCACCAAGCCCGCCGCCAACCCCATCCAGTTCACCTTGAACAAAGAGAAACTAAAGGAGGCCCAGTCCGCCAAGAGCGCAGAGGAGGAGGCCAGAGAGCTCAACACAGCGGCCATGGTGTGCTCCCTAGCAAATAAGGACGAATGCCTCATGTGTGGCTCCTAAGCAGAATGCAGTTCACTCCACACACTCAGATCCAACAACCGCCAGCTTTTCCCATTATCAGTGTGTTTTTGGGATCACCATATCATTTCCCCTTCTTTTTTTTATAACGTATGCAGCAGTTTCCATGTCTCAGATCTGTAGTAATTTAATTTTTATCGGGTTTTCATCATGGTGTGTTGTATGTGCTCTGTATAGACTGTATAGGATTTTAATCAATGCATTTTTTTGGTGACAATGACTTTCATGTTGGTTTTGTGTTGTAGATGGAGTGTTAAACTTTAAACTTGTTATACAATACTAATTTATGAGAAATCTCATCCGCTCTGAAATTATTGTACGGAGTTTATGAATTTTGTATTACATGAATTACACAGGAGCAATTATTCAGGTATACACAGGAAAAAGAAGCAGATATTTCACCATTATATTTTGCTGTTTTTTTGTATTATTATTTGTAATTACTATTCTGTTTAAGCACTTCACACAAGCTTAGTCTTTGACAATTGTTTTTTGTTTACTGTTTTTAAAGATGCTCTGTTTTCTGCATTCAGGGAGAAAATTCATAATAAAAAAGAAAAGTCCAGGTCGGCCATGCTTTGTGCATTTCTTTAGCATTATGACAGCTAATCGAAGCCCAAAGGTTTCTTTAACAATGTGGCACTACGATAATGAGATTACATCAACTGTCAAAGAACCTTTTACACAGTTTATGCAAAACCCCTTGGGTGTCATTAGCACTTTGAGGTTCCTTATTAATGAGTGAAAGGCTGCTGAGCAAAAAGATTGTTGCGTGAAACTTCCGTATCTAATTCTCTGGATAAACAGACGCCACAGTCTCGTTATATATCTTTTTATGTTCAGTTTTGAGAACAAAGGGGTTGCCATGTCGACAATGTGATGGGAAATTTTGACACAAGACAGTCAAATTTGCAGAGTTTTAGTCGCAAGAGGAATGTTCATCACATGGCAGCAAGATTGGCAATTCAGCGTGCCAGCATGCCTTTATTTGGCTTGTGTCTGAATGAACTCCCTTATTAAGATTTGTTATGATAATAATAATAATCTATCCTCTGGTGAGGCTGGCAGAACAGGCTTTTGACAAAAAAAAGAAGAAAAAAACTAAAATAACCCACCATACCCCAAACACACACACACATTTTCTCATCAAACATGTCAGCTTAGCAAAAGGGGTCGTGACATTCAAACAACACAGAGACTAAAGGGATTCCACGCAAAGCTGTTTTTCTCCAGCGGAGGAGTCTGGATGTGCCGTTGGGAGCAGTAAATGCTGCTGGTGAGGAATTAATGAACTGGTGTGTGTTCATGTTAAGTGACCACAAGGGAACAGTGTGCGTGAAGCAAGCTGCAACCTGCGCTGTGGCGTCAGGTGTGTGTGTGTGTGTGTGTGTGCGGTTCATACCAGCCGTTACGCTGATGAAATGAAGAGCCGGACAACCATCTTGTATTTTCTTATTCATTTTTCTTTTTAAACTATTTTAAAATATGACTCGATAGTCTATTTTGATGACGTGACATTTGAACCAGGGCGCTAGTTAGAGGTCACCTCAAAAGGCGAAGGAAAGGACGCAGAGCTGAATGGAACCGTAACCATGACTACTTGATGACAGGCGCTAATGAAGGGCAACTGATTCCCCTCGACATGCTGAACTAAATATTCCCACTGACTTTCTGGATGCTCAGTTTAAAAAAAAAATTTAAAAAAAATCTGAAAAAATCTCATTGAGAATAGCTCCAGCACTTCACATGCAGCGTCTAATTAATTTCAGAAACAAGTGTTGTCACTGTTATCTAATGAAAAGTGATGGCTGGATTTTAACTTTAGAGGAGAGAGAAGGTTCGAGAAATGAGGGGCAGAACATTCCTCTTCCTCTGCTTTCAAAACCTCCGTAGCTCCCCTGCATCCAGCCTTTTCAAAATCTGGAAACTGTGATAACGTGAAAGCATGACTATCTGCTGGTTATTAGAATCAAACCTCTAGGAAAGACTTCATGGAATGTTGCAAATGTGCGTGTTTGGACGGAGCTTTCGGGTGGATCTACTGTGACACACTGTTGAAGCTGCAGGCCAGTAAAAAAAAACAAAAAAAAAAAAAGACAAAAAAAAACAAAACCCTAAACCACTGTTGTCTATCGAGATCACTTGTCTCAAAATTGTCACAGTCTGATTGTGCGGCCACGCCGCAAAACCCTCCCCCGACAGACATGACACGGAAACCACAATGTGGACGTTTACTGTCGTCCCACAGTCCCGTCAATCGACCCCTCCCCCTCCTGGGAGCCGAAGCCCGTGTCCTGGGAGCTGCTGCTGCCTGTCGGCGAGGGAATCACTGTCTTGGCTTCGACGGCGCCTCTGACGCCGGATCTCTCGGCGACGTCGTGCTCGGTCTTCCTGCCCTTCACCCATCTTGCCTCCAGCTTCTTCTCCTGCAGCTCGATGTCCTGGAACTTTTTTACCACACTCTTGAACTCAGCTTTATCGGGGGGTGGCTCGTCGCTCGCTTTGGCCTCGGCCGGTTCCCCTCCCTCCCTTCTCTTTTCTGACTCCCCCTGCGTGCCCTCATCTGCCGCTTCTTCCTCTCCATTATTGGAACCTGCCGTCTCCTCTTTGACTTCCCTGTCTGCGTTTTCATTTCCGTCTGTTTCCGCTCGTTCCTCCCTCTCCTTCTCCTTCTCGTCTCCTGCCTCCGCTTTGGCTCTGCCCTCCTCCATCTTCACCATGTCGCAGTCTGTGACCCGCGTCGGCCCCTCCCCTCCGCCATCCGCTTGATATGGCGAGCCTGACTCCGGTGCATCTGAATCTTTCATATCCTCCTCCTCTCCGTGGTGCACGGTGACTTGAAGTGACACATTCTCGTCTTGTCGGCTGTTGAAACCTCTAAAATTGTTCTTGGCCCCGATGATGTATTTTCCCAGCAAAGAGGAGCCATCCTTGGTCAAAGCGTCGCCGGCAGGGTGTCCCTCATCCACCAGATGCTGATGGAAAACCTTCATGTCGTTGTGCATCCTGGAGACGGCTTTGCTCAGCTCAGTGATCCGGTTACCGATATCTGAGGAAAGAATGCTCCGTTTAGACATTGTGATAATACTTCTGAGAGATGTGGCTGCATGCTGTTAAAAATCACAAATGTTGATTTATTCATTTCAGTTCTTGGGTTAGAGTCATCTCCTTAAAGATATTAATTGTAATAACTGTCTATCAAGTCCCTTTCTATTGCGAAATGATGTGATGGCGATGATGGAACAGATGTGCCCCTGCAACTGCAAGCAGCTCACTGCCTTCTGCTGCAGCTTCACTATGAAAGCGTTTAACTGGAGGAACACTGTTGATTTTTCTTCTTTTGAAACAGTCGCAGGAAATGTGTTTGCGATCTGGTGCGATTTTCCAGCTCAAGTGCATCAACCAAACGGTGATTTTTCTGCGTGTTTCGACGGCAGATCAGCCGGCGGCAGGTGTTAATTGACCACGCTGAGCTTTTAAGTGCAGATCGACAGGTCCGCAAGCTGCCGGTTGAACTTCTCAGATAACCGAATTATTGGCTGCAGTCAAACGCAGAATTAAACTGCCCTTCCTGTTACCACCACTGGTTCTCCAAGAGCTGATTCCAAGGACCAGCAAAACATAATGTTTAGTTGTCGATGGGGCCCAAAATCTTTAGCCCCACACACACCGTCGGCCTTTTCCATCCAATCTAAAGCTCCAAATATGAGTCTGGTGGACGGAGGGGAGAAGCGGGCCGCATGTAACAGGTCAGGTGACTCTTGGGTCACTCTTACCTTTCCTCTTGGTCTCCTCGAACTCCCTGCGAGCCGATTCGATGTAGCGCTGCACCAGAGCCCGGATCACCTGCTGCCGGTAGGGTATCTGACTGCCATCAGATCCCATCTCGTTGGACTTGACACAAAATAAGATATCTTTTTCATAAAACAGACGCAATCTCATACATCAGCAACGCTAACTCTGGCATGTGATTATTTAACATACGCCCACACTGACCATGGAGGCTATCGGCGGGTATTTTTTCTCCGAGCTGTACGCGCAGCAGCAGATCCGTCTGAAGATTCCCCTGGAGATGAGCGAACGAAAACATGGGTGAAAGCTGAAGTCGCCAAGTTGGTTTTGAAGCTGTCGGATTGTCACCTTAAGATGTAAAAGACGGCCTTGGGCGAGGGGATGATGTTGAAGGGCACGGGCATGGTGAGGCCCTCTCTGAAGTAACTGAGATACAGCTTTGACCTGGCAAACTTCCACTCCACATCTGCGTCATCCTGCGAATAAAAAGGTGGAGATGCTGTTTATTTTTTGGGGGATTTTTGCACCCTACACACCTTGTTGTAGATGCCAACGCAACAATATCCCTGTACCTCAATTTTCTGAAAGGAGTTTGTGATCATAGCAATAAGCATGTTGAGCAGGACGATCACGATGACGAGCGTGAAGATGCCGTACAGGATCCGTCCCACGAACTCCGCCAACACAAACTGCGGCATGTCCACATAGTCCTGGTTGGCCACACCAAACATGGTCCAGAATAAGAAGTGAAACGTCTCGTTAAACCTGCATGAGTGCAATGAGGAGTGGTGTCACCATGGGAACAACTGCAACGTCAGCCAATAACAACAGCCAATAACAACAGGAGAAAAAAAATGGCATTTGTAAATAAACCATCCTACACAAATACATGGAAAGTTATTCTGGAACCGGCAGGAGTAGATGCATGATTCTGGTCTTGTTGGGAAGGCAACACGCTCACGTTTTACCGCCACCAGTTAGAATCACTGTAAGGTCTACTGATAGTGTGTGGGTTGCAGTATGTTCGCAAACAGACACCTGCGGCAGGCCTGAATTTGTGACTTACGAGCTGGAAAACACAATTTAGCCACAGAAATGAGCTTTACTCCCAGTCATGGTTCAAATTATACAACAATAGCACAGGGAATTCATATTTTACTCGTGTTTTTCTAAGGCCATTTGGAGACATTAGGATACCTGCTTCAAAGTGACTGAAGCATAAATACATTATGATGCTTTTTTTTCTTGATGAATGTTAAAAGGTCCAAAAAAAGGCAAACAGAGATGAACATGCAAATGAGGTATTTGTAGAAACTGATATTTGTACGAAGCTAGAATTACTGCCTGGCTGTCGTCAAGTTACAGTTTATGTCTGTCCAGAGTCCATCATTAATATAGAGGAGACGCTGAGGGAATTTAATAAAACACATTCAGTGTTGTGCTCGTGAGTCAGTGTGTTTCAACATAATGTGTGTTGAAGAATATTATTTATGTTATTTATTTATACTTATTTTACGAATTTGACAGCATTACAGAGGTCGCACATTCCTAACAACGAGACAATTATTTTTTTTTAAATAAAAAAAATTGTATTGAAAAAGAGTCTAAAGTGGGCACTGAGTTATTGCTCAGTTATTGTGAATAATTAGCTGACATATACCTATAATGATGCAATACACCTGAAACTAGCTTATGTACTTAGATATACAACCACCCAGCCAGTTGCTCTGTCAACCTCTCACGTATTTTTTTTCTATGTGGCCGTGTTTTGGACAATCCACACACTACCAAAAAAATAAGAGATGCACTCACAAGCACAAACACAAACATACAGTTGGCATGTGAGCCCCTAGTGCCTCGCCAGCTGTGCTTATCACCTGCCAAGATGTGGAGAGATGACATAAGGAACGTAGACGTTGTTGATGCCGCAGAGGAAAGCCGTTCCGATGATCATCAATATAAACATGAATCTAAGAAAGAAAGAAAAAAAAACAAATGTCCGGCTTTGTCAAGTGTACATATGCGTCTTGAACTCCCTCCCAGTCAACAGTGGATATAGAATTAGGTGGCGAGGATAAAGGAAAAAGGCTCAGACCTCATCATATCATCAATCATCCTCCCTATGGAGATCTGCAGAGTTCCCAGGGACTCATGTGCTGGCAGGATGTACGCCAGCCGCGTGAAGCTCAGCATGCTGGTCACTGCAAACAGCACCTCTGCGATCAGCTGGGGGTCCTCCTGATGCCAGTCGTCACGCACTGCGGGGCAGAGTCGCACAGGCACATCCAACCTTTGAGCCCTCCAGCAAACTTCTTCTTCTTTTTTTTTTTTTTTTTTTTTTTGGACGAACGAGTCATGGCGCCGCGCTCTTACCGGTCTGGGTGAAGTAGACGCACTCTGCCGTGCCGTTGACGTCGAGGCAGAGGAAGTAGCCCTTGAGCAGGATCAGCACGCGTAGGGCGAAGGACGCCAGGTACATGCTGAGCACCATCATGTCCAAGCAGTTCCACCAGTCCAGGAAGTAACTCCGCAGCCCCTCAATCCAAACCTCCTTGCACTCGTACCAGAAGAACCCTGCATGAGACAGCCGAGTGTGACGACCGGCAGGCAGGCGCGAGCGGCCGCGCGTGCCCCTGCAGACGGCTGAATTAGTGAAGGAACCCACCGACCACCCACACCATGTGAAAGGAGCTGTGCAGGATGCTCTGCTGCCTTGAGGCAAATTTGTCTCGGTATATCTCCATGGTTATCGACTCTCCGAGCAACGTAATGAGAAACCACAGGTAGGAGGCCGAGTGAAGTAGGAACTTGATCACAGGGATCTTTAGGATCTTTCCAAACTGATGGAAAAGCAAAACAAATGACCTGTCAGAGTCAAATGTCTGATATTATTTGAAAAACAACAAAAAAGGGATCTCTGCTTATCAGATCATGCCTACAGAAAATTTGCTGATTTTTGGGTAACGGGACCTTTGACTTTGGCGCAATCCAGTAGATGAGGCAGAGGAGGGGCATGGTGAGGAAGATCCCGACGGAGACGAAGAGCTTCCAGGCCGTCCTGCTGCCTCTCCAGCCGGCCAGGTTCCCGCACCAGATCGATGACAGCACCTGCTGGCAGATGGGATGGGCCACAAACTGCGCGGAGACACACGTGCACAGACAGGTAAACAGAGAAATCACCTGCGCGGGATCAAATATGGGTTTTTAACGCTTATGGAGCCACCTGCTTCTGGTTGTAGTTGACCGCCAGCCGCAGACGGGACAGGTTGGGTATTCCCTCCTCGAAGGCCTGCTGGTCTAAGGAATCCTGGCTCTCATCTCCGCAGCTGTTGAGAATGGTGGTCACCTCACACTGGTTGCGACACATGCCCAGCAGCTCCACGGCAAACTCCTGGCAAAGCTGCTCCAGGCTCAGATACTGAGGCTGCAGGAGGGGAGAGACGCACCACACCGGAGTGAAGACAGGTGGCCGAGACGAAGACCACGAGGACGGGGAGGTCTGCCGGCGCCGTACCTTGAACTCCGGCTCTTTTCGCGAGAGCTTGCGGAGCTCTCTGCTGAGACTGAAAGCGCTGAGCATGGCGTCGTCGGAGGTGATGGACAGGTAGGCGCGGCTGGCGATGCCGCGGTACGTGTTGATGCGAGACAGGGAGAACTTCAGCAGGTCGTACTGGCGGCCGTTGCGGCACTCCAGGCAGGCGCAGGATATCTTGTGCGGCCACGGGATGACGTGGCCTTTGAGCGTCAGCATGGTGACGATGTCGTACAGATCTTTCTGGCAGGCTAAGGTCAGGGGCGTCACGCCGGGGGCAAACTGGGAGTTGTCGATCGAGTGGTCGAAGATGGCCTGCGAGAAGGAGCGCACGTCCATCTTGTTGCCCTTCTCCTGGTCCAGGCGGTCCAGGAGGTGCTTCACCACTCGGGGCTGGTTCGTGTCCACGGCGACCAGCAGGGCCTCGTGGATCTGCCGGAAGTCGAACTTGACCCCCTGCAGGAGGGCATCCATGGTGCCCTCACTGCCCAGGCGGATGGACAGGTTGAGGGCCTCCCTCCACAGGCGATCCTCAGAGTCATCCAGCTGCCGGATGATGCCGTCACCGGTCTTCAGCAGCCCGCACACCAGCTCTGTCTTGCCCTCCTGGATGGCACCGATGAGCTCCGGGGGGAACTGCATCTTCTTGTTCATGATCTCGCGCCATTGTTCCGGCTAAGAGGCAGGACGAGACACTTTTAGCCCCCGTCTGATTGGATTTACGTGAATGAATAAGTTGACGAAGCGGTTTTTCAAAGCAGAGGAAGTAAGAAGTGTGCATCCAAATACACATTCTATCAAGGAAAGCGACACATTAACAGTAATAATACAACAACAACAACAACTGTGTGGTCCCATAATGACGCTCAAAGGATCTCAGAGCGCGGTAGATTCAGCTTCACTACAAACACCATGCATAAACTACTTACCGTGAGGTTTTCCATGCCTGACGGAAAACAGACACAACTCGGGGCGGCTGTCCTAAAGCGGGAGCGCGGTCACGTTCTCTGGAGACATGAAATCTATTTCTTCCAGCTATTCTGAGAGGACGGGGAGAGATTTGAGTGGACAGCAGGAGCGGCCCCAATAAGAGGAGAACTGAGTGGCGCCCGGTGATCATATGAAACCGGCTGACTGCATGGAGTCGGCACTCAATTACACACTTCACTCCCCCATGGGGCAGGGCCAATTAAAATGTAACCGGTTCAAAGTGTTTCACGCCTGGCTGCGCTCAAAGCAAACTGTTTCTGAATTCAAGCAGGAATTAAGTGCGTCTCTCATTGGAAACGGTGCCACGGTGCAATTAAGGTGGAGAACAGGCGGCAGCTGTCATCGTCTCCCCAGAGGAGCTGGAGGGAGTTCAGACTGGTGGAAAAACAAAGAGCTGCACGTTGGGAAAAAAAAAAAAAAAAAACACCGATCACTTGCACCGCTCTGGTTTCATGGAGGTGCGCGTTCGCGGGGGTCGATTTCTGTCTGACGACGAAAGACAAAAACTAGTCAAACCGCACCAATTTGTTTTTTCCTCCTTTGAACGTGCCCGCTTTTCAGACTTCTGTGGCTTTTTGAAGGATTCTCTGCTGTGTTTTACTACTGCTGCAGCGCCTGTTCAAAACACGGCCGTCTGACAAGGGCCGGTGGTGCGTCTGTCGGAGAGGACGACCTGGGATTTGTTGTAAAAAAATAAATAAATAAATAAAAAGCCACTCTAGAACCGCATAGAAAGGAGGCAGGCAGGAGGGGAACGAGTGAAAATCCTCCCCATAATAAACCATGTCAGAGTTTACAGAGACACACACGGCCGCTTCAAACCGCCCGGGTGACTGAAGGTGACTGTGGTAACTTTGACCTCTGCATCCCTAATAACTTTTGCCCGTTTTCCCCGAATAGTTCAAAAGATGCATTTGCATATTATCTGAGACTGCACACTCAGCCTGTTAGGAGTGGCGCCTTAATGACCCACAGGAAAGTTACAGTGTAAATGCAATGGTGGACTGCAGAAAACAAACATTTACAAGCTGCGTTCCCCTCAATGGTGGCCTGAGCAACTGAGGCAAGCAATATTTTAACATAATGAGAGTGAACTTGATTATACAGCAGAAGAGCTGAGAAGGGTCATACTGTCATACATTATATTTTCTTCGTTTTCCTGTGAAAACGAGTTAATTTCATCTGTTTTCCCGTGATAACGAGTTAATTATCTTGTTTTTCCTCGAGATAACGTGATAACTAATTCGAGATCTCGGGAAAACAAAACTATATAAGTCATGGCAGGAAACGTCACTCAGTGCAGCAACGTCGTCGGAGCAGGAGCATATTGATCCCCGCTTCGTATATCTTTTCGATCGGGGCCTCGCGCAGGCTGAAGCAGCATCACGCCTCGCCGTTACACATAACATTCACATCGGTGTGCGTCATTTAAGGAGACGGCCAGCGAGGCCTCAGCTTCAGGGAATCGTGTGTGATGGAAAGGCCCCTCGTATTATGTGTGTTTTTTTCTTGATATCTCGAATGAATTACCTCGTTGTCTCAAGGAAACAAAGTTTTGTTTCCCCGAGCTCTCGAAATGATTAACTCGTTATCACGGGAAAACAGAGGAAATATAATGCATGAATGCATGCATTTGAATGAACACGGCGTATACTAAAGTTTGAGCCGCGGCGTGTTGGGTGCTGACGACCGAGCATCGACATAGGATGAAAACATTACATTTCAAATCATGGGAGGTGACAGCCCCATTATTGTAGCTCACATTCGCCATTTAATGGACGATACACAGTTCAGCTACAGCGGAATTAAGATGTTTTGATAGCTGTGCCATGCTGATCCATCGCAAAAGCTCGCGGATGAAATCAGGGATGCTGTCTTTACAGTTCTCAGACTGACAGACAGACAGGCAGACAGACAGGCAGATAGACAGGCAGAGACATTCCTTGCTTTCATGGAGAGATTAGCCACATTTGTTTGACCAAAAACAAATGGCTTGGTTTCTGATTGGACATGTTTGAGGGACGTTTGCTGGGAGCAGCAGCACCAACTGGTGCATATCAATCATCCGGCTTCGCTGTGATCCAAAAAGTTGAGCGTGACTGAAGACACGTGATCCTGACTCTGTCCAGCAGAGGGAGGAAGAGAACCGCCAGAGGCCAAAGTGAGAACCTCTTTGCCGTGACCGCGGTTCCTCTGGAGGTTCAGGAGGTCATGAAACATCACACTTCATTCAGAGAATCTCAGCTTTTCTCAATGGAAATGTCCGCTTCCATTTCCATGGGTTGATCTGGAACTGCTGGAATCTACCTCTACTATTTCTCATTATTCCAGGGGAAAAAAAGGTACTCACCACAGAAATAGATCCAATGTCCAGTAGTTTCCGAGTCTTAGTCACTTTTCCCAGACCTCAGTGTAAACACACCAGCTTGGCTGGGATGAAATGTCAGTAATGACCTTGTGGGTGCATACACCAGCCATAACATTATGACCACTACATGTTCACCAATATAATGCAACAGCCCTGCAATAAATTCTCCCTTCAGGAGTTTGTTAAATTTTCATCGAATCCGTTTGAGAGGTGTTGACATACAGCATTTCAATGATTGTTACTGGGCCTCTTAAGAGGTGTCCCGGATATTTTGGGCCTCCCGCTCATACGCGTTCCCACAGCACTGAGAGCAGAACTTCACTACGAGGAACTGCAAGTTAAGTTAGTTTACTCCAACATTCAAAACAGGATTCAATCTCAGGGGTCAAACCAAATGCTCCTAAGTGTGTTACAGCCTGGAAAGAACCAGCAAATAGCTTATACAGTAATAAGCTAAGCATCATACAATTCTCAGCACTCATCTAAAGTGGCTGGATTTAAAACAGGAACCAAAAATGAAACTAAGAGCTAAAACTATTTTTTTCAAAAACAGCTCTGTGTAACACACTCATCCTGTCAGAGGGTTTTATTTCATCACATTCTCTGGCCATTATAAAGAAGAAGAAGATGACGGTAAAGAAGAAGAATAAGAAGAAGAAGAAGAAGAATGGAGTCACTGTGGCTGAAGAGCAATTAAAGAGACCTGGCATGTATCAGCGGCATGCAAAGATGCACAAAGACAAAATCTTAAAAAGAAACATTTACTACAATTCCAAAAAACTATTTCAATAAAGTACATTATAAACAGAATTTAATTTAAAAACTCTTGGTAATTGTGACATTTTCAGTAATATTTCAATCTACACGTGTTCATCCCTGTGAATATTTTACCGTTTCGTAGAATACCCGGACTTCTAGGACAAAAACTGAAAATAAACGATCTTTGTTAATGATACCGAAAACATAAAAAAAACCCCAATATCCCTTCTGTTGAGGTGCTTGAATTTGAATTTTTCAAAACTAAAATAATAATTCAAAAAAACACACACAAAATATAACTATAAACATCACATCAGAGGGAAACAAAATCTGTTAAAACTGAATGAATTTGGGTTCATGTCATATATTGTAGGATTTTTCTTTTAAGCAATCTTTTGCCCCCCCCCCCCGAGACATGGTGCAAGTTTCCAAATAAAACATCACTTTAGAAGTAAAACTATGTTGAGGGGTGTTTTAATTTTCTCAATATTCTGATGTTTACCCTTTTTTGAAGTGAGTAATCATGATTTAACACTTGAAAATGTTGCGTCGACATCCGATTTTTAAAGATACCTCTGCCAATAAAGGATCGCGAGACTCGATGGATGATGGAACAAAACCAGCAAAGTGTCTTTATAGAGCTTTCGGCAAAACATTAATGAGAGAAAAACAATAATTTCTTATGAACAAATTCAGACTAGTAAAAACAACCTCAAGCCAAATTCAAAGGAAAATCAAGGCCAATCATCGCTCAGCTAAAACTCTCAGTTAAAGCCTCAAAAATAAAGAGAAAAAGCAGACAGCCCTCTATATTCACATATTACTGCTCAAGTTAAATATAAACTAAAATCATCTACCAACTGTACACAGAAACTCGTTCCACTTGTCGCGAACAAAAATCGGCGTTCACATTGGGAGAAACAGTGCAGGCCGGGCTCAGTAGCTCGTGCGGTCACTCCTTCCTCGACTCCGCGTCCTCCTTCATCTTCTGCTCCTGCATGCGGCTGCGGGTGGAACCTGCGTGGAGAACAGCGTTAGCGCGCGAGCGGGAGCAGCGGTCGGCGACAGCCTCAATCTGTGGCCCGGAGGTCACGGTCACTTACTCATCTCGGCCAGCCTCTGTATCAGCGTGGAATCGCGGCCGGATTTGCTGCAAATTTGAACAAACCAGGCTTTAGCGAAACGCGTGTGCGTGTTGGCGTGCACCCAGCTACACTTTCCCCTGACAGGAGGAGAGATTATCTCTGCAGCACTGAGGCAAAGCATCAATCATCCATCCACCCATCTATACTAAAAGCTCCATTATATAAACAACCTAAACGCAGCTGGGCTGGTACATGCTTGTTAATCTGGTCAACAAACTGCTTCATGTAACCTGTGATGGTTTCAGTCCTTCTGCAGCCTGATTTTAGCTGGAAAAAAAAAGAGATCTTCCCAGCTGATGATCTTTCTCTTACCTTCGTTGTTCAGACAAAAGCTACGAGTGTTTGACCTCCATGTAAATTCCAGCTTCCAGGATGTGGCGTTAGATCAGTGTCAGAATTGCAAAGTTAATAAATTCATTCACATAGGTTTAATTAAACGAGTTAAATTTAAGACCTGTCTCATAGCACATGATTCCAAACGACTCAGCGCACACTGCATAAATCCTGTTCTTCAGTCTGGCAGGCTAAGAAACACGCAGACGAGACTACAAAATATTTAAGACCCTTCCACTCTGAATTTAACACAATTTAACGCTTTTTAAAAGGGATTTTATGAGTAAGAAAATAACTCGGCTTATGAAGGAGAACATTCTAAAGACCCCGTGGCCACCCGGACCAAATTCATTTTCAACAGGTTTCAAGCAGACAGCAAATATGCTGCTCTCGAGGAAATTCGCCTGAAGTTGTGCTTAATCGCATTAGATGAGACGCCACGCCGCGGCTGAAACAAATGGGACACGCGGCGTGACACAGGTGTCGCGGCAGAGCGCCGCCATGACGGTCAACTGAAGCTCTGACATGGATCCACGTCAGATTTCTTTATTTCTATGGGAATGGTCGATTAATTTCATCCGCATGCAGCCCTGCAGCTCTTTATCCATAAAGACCTGACAAAAACTACATAAAGCTAAGTAAAAAAAAAAACGATTCAAGTTGATTTTATGAGATGCAGTGCGAGGCAGCAGTGACATTGCGGGTTGTTTTTCGTCATTTGAATATGACGAAAAACAACCGTCAGTTTCTTTAGGGACTGAATCATACACAGCTAAAAGCAAATATGGACATTTTTTTGGGTGCTGCACATGAAGAGAGGTCTTATTTTTCTGAATGGTTTAAAAGCGTTGACCTGCCCTCTTTCTTGAGTTTCCTGTCCTCCTTGAAAAACTGCACAGTTCGCTTTTTGAATATTGGTCCAGTGTCGTTTGGTTTGTTTTGTTACGGCTCTGTTGTACCATCCACTCAACTCTTTAGCATATAAGACATTATAAGACCTTCAGGATTTCGGGTACTTGTATTTTTAGACTTTTGGAAAAAAGGACCTATGGAAACGCTGTGGCGTGTTACGGAAAAACAGAGAGGTGCTTGTGCGTTTAAATGAAATCATTTTGGTGACCAACCTGCCATCGGCTTCGTCTTGCCCGTCCATGTCAAACCGTAGCCTCTTCAGAGGTTTTGGATTGGAGCCGAGATCCAGAGTCCTCTTGAAGGAGCGATCGCTGCTGTTCACCATCTGATTAATCTTCTGGAAACGGTTGGATGACTACACACCAAAAACACAAAACAAAACAAAACAGCAGAATGAGGAAGAAACTCTTTGTCATTGCAACTGTTACATTAAGATGATGGGTTTTTTTATATGTACTCAAGAGTCAAGAGCCACATACCCCAAAAGATTCCCCAATGGATACCAGCATTCTGCAGAGGCAAGACACAAACATGACAACAGCAATTCGAAAGTGCAGTTTTTCCTTTCTTTTTTTTTTCCTTTCAACATCCAATCAAACGGTCAAAGAAGATAGTCGATTAAGAACTGACCTGGAGCGCGGAGTCATGATACCTGGCGACATGCGAGGGCTTTTCAGAGGGGAGATGTACACGTTGTTGCTCCCGGGCACACGCAGAGGTGAATTTGGAAATTTATAGGGGCTTCGTGGTATTTGTGGGATTGGAGAGAGCGTAGGTGGCTAAAATAAGAAAAAAAAAAACAACACACACACACACGGAGCAGCAGGGGCAGCAATGAGAACGGATAATATGCCAACAGTCTGCAGCCTTTGAGTGTGAAGGTGTCTCACCCTGGTGGACGCATACTGCAGGATGTTGGTCTTCAGCTTCTGCATGAACACCTGGTTGTAGAAGACGATGATGGAGTCGTAGTGGCCCTCGGTGATCAGCACATGCTTGAAGGTCTAGGACGACACACACCAGTGGTAAACATGTAGCGTGGCTACAACAACGGACGGGCGGCTCAATTCGTGCATCCGGCTCGAAAGCTGAGCTCCACCTCCTGGCTGGCGTTGGGCATGTTCTTGTATGCCGTGACAATGGTCTTGAAGCGCAGGTCGACGCTCTTCACTTTGCATATGGCGTACATGGCTGACATCATCAGCTGCAGGGGGGGGAGGAGAAACGGGTCAAGGCTGAGAGACGCTGGAGGAACGAGGGAGCGAGAGAGTGAACGTGCTGCATGTCCTCGGGTTACCTGGTCCAGGTGACGGTCGCTCATCAGCTCGTACTCGTGCTGCAGGGTGTGCTGGAAGAGGGTCCATATGATGGGCTCCAGTTCAGGGTGGGAGGACAGCAGGTAGGAGCAGAGCATCTTCAGCCTCGTGTAGGCCAGCCGGTACACTGAACGCGGAGGGAAGAAAGAGTTGGGACGCGGAGCAGCGGCGGCAAACGGAAATCTACCAGGTATATGTACATAATGACTCATTGTGACTCAGGAAGTGGGGATTGGTGAGGCACCGCGTTGTCTGGTGGTAAGTGAACGACATCTTACACTTCTTATAGAAGAGGCTGAGAGAGTTGGACTTGGGCTGCCGCGGTGGCTGATTGGCCGGCTGGGCGGGAGGCTGAGAGGCAGCGTGAGAGCTGGGCGTCGCCGGGGAATCGGGAGGCAAGACGTGATGGCCCGGACGCACGGGGGACAGATAACTGCCATGGCAAAGAGATATTAAACGCACAGATGCACGTCATATTTATGTAAATGATGATCTACTGATTGAATCAAGACTTATATTTAATCAATAGATGGAGTTTAATGTATTTCTATTTAATAAACCCACTCACAGTGTTGCATAATGTATAATAAAAGAAAAGGATAATGAGATGGTTGGC
>CAAKHG010020256.1:0-10875 GCA_901007715.1 Dactylopterus volitans
CAGCTGTGTGCTGCCTGCCTACCTTTCTGAGCAATGGTGCAGAAATCCTCCTGGAGTTTAATGTAGTCACTGGCACACTCCACGCTGTCTGCCAGCCGCGAGACGGGGGGCTGGAAGTCCACCAGCTCGCCGCACAGGTTGGGGTTAGATGAGTGGAGGCGGAGCGGCGACATGCTGGCAGACAGAGGAACCTGGACAGATGTGACCAGGGTTTCAATCACACGGGGGGATTGGTGTCGCTGACAGCTAGCAGCCGCCCATGAAGACCAAGAACCGCTGCGCACCGCGATGCTACCGAAACACAATCATCACCTGCCGCTGATGTTCTTTTTCTCAGGCATAATCTGCCATTAAGCATCAGAATCTAGTAAATCAAAGTTAACGGGATGATGCCCAGTCTAGTCAAGTGAGGCACGCTGCTATAAGTTTTTCTTTGACTTGTTACCTCAACTAGTGAGAACCTGCTGAGAAATTAAACATCGAAAATGCACTGCTGTATATCGATGTTTCTATTATGTCTTTTGCTCTTTAGACCTGCATCCCGCGTCAAAAAGTTAAATGAAGTCATTCGCACGTGTAACCCGAAGCTCGCGGCCCGGGTGCAGGACCGCGCGCAACAATAGGTTGCACATCACGGCAATTGCACGATAATTTCCATTAAGGGATTCCCCATCTGCACACTGTCTTAAGACCTGTCTAAGAGTTATATGTAACTCTGGTCTAAGTCAGAACTACAGGATATATGCAAGGTTGCAGTGATGTTTGCTGCTAATTGGGAAGGCTTTAAAAATACAATTAGCGTGTCCCTTCAGCATAGAGGCAGGAGAATGAGGGTGATTTGAAGCGAAGCGTCAGGTACATTAAAGCGTATGAAATCACCTTCCAGGTCTTCAGCAGGCGGAAGCAAAACAAGAATAAAGTGGCAAAGATAGAATAAATACAAAGCTTACTGATAAGTTGCAGTCATGACAAAAAGAAAAAAACAAACAAAACAGCTGTGTGTGTTTGTGTTGCCTTTTTTGAGTGAGGCAAAGGAAAAATTGGGATTACATTTACACTACAGTGTGGTTTAGGAAAGCTTCAACTCCACACACAAGCTAATAAAACTAATCTCTCAAGTCATATCTAGGTCTCTTCGACTGCTAACAAAGAAAATGATCCATTCTTACTTAATTCAATGCAATTAAGAACAACACAGCTATGTTGGTGTGTGCGTTTTTTCATCGGGATTTGAGTTAGCGTGTCAAAATTACAGTCAGCTTACAGACACTGCAGATCTTTCATTGCTCTTAGGGAGTCTCAGTGGGATTTAAAACATAAGGCGTCTGCGCCACTGCGCACCTCAAAGAGTTGCTAAGCGCCGAAAAGCCACAACCTCGAAAAAAGCTTGTCTTTGTGTTTGTGAAGCAAAGTAGAAATCTGAAGACAAGTACCTGGAGCTGGAATTTTGGGTCTTTGCCGACACTTTTTGTTCTCCATCTTCTGTTCAAGCGCTTTTCTTTCTTTGACAATTCTACACAACTGGTCTAAGTGGCACACGTGGATCAAAATATGCAAAGTGCGGTTAATAGGGGGCAAACAAGCACAAATGAAGCACACGTTAACACACAAATTGACAGGTGAAATTGGCAAAAAAAAAACAAAACAGTAGACGACATTCTCACAAATGAGTCGCAAACAAAACTCGGTGGCAAATGGAGTGAGTGGCACTGGGAGAAATTCAGTTCAGACAAGGGCTTCGCTACGGGCTACGATTGGATGCCGGTCAGTTAGAGAAGCAGGAAGTGTAATCTGGGAGCACCACCTAGTCCTGCCTGTTTAAAATGGCTAACGACAGTCTGCTGAGGTTTAATGATTGGACATCCCTCCATTATTACCAGTGTAGGCTCTTGACTGCTGCCTAATACATACTAAAGAAATAAACCTGCAAGTGAATCCCACCCCCGCCCGCTCTCCAACCATGCATGCCGGTGTGTGTGTGTGTGTGTGTGTGTGTGTGTGTGTGCACGTGCACGCGTTGACCTTACCTGCATATCTGTGAAATTAGGTGCCGACTGTGTCCTTTGTAGAATCTCCAGGCTCTGCAATAGCTGGCTCAGCTCGCTGAGGTTGGACTGGCATCGAGCAAGCTCTGAAAATGTACGTTTACGCCCAGTCAGCCCGGCGTGTCACGCTATGAACGCCGGCGCGTGCTCTTCGCGGCGCGGCGAGGCGATGTAACTCGTTCCTTTGTGAAATCGGATTCGGAGCTCAACCGCACTGACCTTCTGCACATTTGTCCATCTCCTCTGACTCCTGCAGCCAAGCGGCCACCTTGCTCTGGCCGTTGCTGTAGGAGGCTGGCAGACTGCTGCTGCTGCTGTTACTCGGGGCCACCGGCTGCCACGGCAAGATGCTTGGCTTGGCCTGCTGTCGGAGGGTCATATTATGCATGTGAGTAGTGGAACGCGGGGGTACAAATAAAGTTGAACCGGACAAGCTAGCAGGTTATCGAGATTTTCTTGGACACTGACGTTAGCATGGATGGACGCGTCTTTGGCAGCTGATGCGCACTCGGACTTTATAGTCGAGACGGACCACAAATCAATTGATGCTCTTCGTTTCAAACATCCCGCCTTGTTACCAGTTTGTTTTTTCATAGCCTGCTGTACACACCCCGCCTCGCTCTGTCTACGACAACGTAGCGGGATAAAGGCGGTAATTTCTCTGACAAAAGTGTGAGTGGAGTCCTGGGCTTCTGGACTGATGACTCACGGACTCTGGCGGTTTGGGCAAAGTATAACATTCACTTTTTGTTTGCTCAGTAACTACAGCAGTGGAAGCGGAGGCAGAGAGGTTGAATTGTTGATACTGTTGTTTCAGTGAACCGACTAAAAATGTGGGAAGGAAATATTTGCCAACCAGTGGTCTAAAAGAAATGTGAGAAACAACTAAACATGTCAGGAGCCCAGGTCCAAAGTTGCTGTCTTCAAACCGTTCAATGAAGAGTCCAAAGTATTTTCAATGATAGAGAAAGGAAAGAAGCCCAATTCTTAATATTTGAGAAAACGGAGTCTGAGGTTTGGGATTTTTTTCTTGATAAATTCATTTTTTTGCCTACTAAATAATCATTTCAGCACAAATTGTAAGAGGAAAGGCAACATAAATGCTAATGTGCTATTGGTCCCATCACTTAACCAGCCTGCAACAGCCTCAGGGAAGCTGTTCAGCGGCCAGCGGTGAAGGGCGGGATGGTGTCCCGCAGCTGTGTGTAACTGCATGAATATATATTGCTTGAAAAGAATTTGCCGTCTGATGACTTCAAAATGAATCTCAGAAATGTAACTACATAACTGCAGGTTAAATTAAAAAAAAAAAAAAAAACTGTCGGGAAATGAGGTGTGTGAGCATCTGCCGTTGCAATTATTTACAGCTTCCAGCAGCTTCTTGGAATATTTTCCTCTCTGAGTCTTTGATGTGGCAACCTATTCTGACTCTAAGATTAGAGTCTTTCATTTAAGCTGTTCTTCTGGGAGAGTTAATCAGCTGCAATGAATCCAGATCCTCCTGATCACCTGTAACGGCACAGAGTGGCAATCCCAGGGGAACCTGAACTGGCTGCATCCACACTTTTATACGCGGTTCAGACGGGCTCGCAAGGACCTCTGGGTTCACAATTGACTGGAAGCAGTCTAGACAAACACCCCCCCCCTTTGTTATCCTGATCCTCTGGATACAATTACCTGTCTAATCAGCGTTGGACGGGCACCATCCGCAGCCACTGGTCTTGTAATCGGCTACGTAACACGCGGGACAGATCAGGGTTACAGTGGAAATGACATTGAGGAACAAAGGTTTCAATCGCACCTGGGTAATACGTGGGCACTGCGAGGAACTTTCAAGCGTCCCATTAAATGAACATCAGCTACGCAAATGTAAGTATGAAATCGGAGAGAACTGGAAAACACTGCACACCATGAAACCGATGGCTGTAAAGACGTCTGACAGGTTGAAGCAGGGCAGAGTGCACGCGCGCGCGAGCTTTTAGCCAGATTGCCTGTCATTACCGTGACTCTTCAGTGTCTTACTTTCTCTGCGTCTGGATGCTCTTTTGGCGTGCTATTACCATTTCCGATTAAAAAAAAACAAAAAAAGAACACGACTGGGCGAAGTAGCATTCTGCATAAGTGATTCGCTAAAGTTTCGCGTCCTGTGGGCAGGCGCACCTTGGCTTCGTGGGCCGCGCTGGACGCAGGCTGAGGGGACTCCATGGCAGCCGCCGGAGGGAAAGATCGCATGGTGGCCTCCCGGGGCGATCGCACAATCTCGTTCTGTCGGTAAAGCCGGTGGTGACGCAGCTTGGACACCCAGGCATCGAATATGTCTTGGGATTTGACCTGAAGCGGACAAGGTTTGAACTCCGTCACCTACCGCCCTGTTGGTTCATTCCGAAAAAAAAAGGACGGCACTGACCGCTCCCATCAGTGCTACCTTCAGGTGATAGATGTGCTCCTCGGTGTCCAGGTCGATGCGGCGGGCCTTCTTTTTGATGGACATGACTGAGAGGCCGACGTCGATGCTGCCGTGCAGTTTACCTTTCTGGATCTGAGACAGTGACGGATACATTTTCAGTTTACAAGGCAGTCAGGTGATTTTTTTTACACTTTTGCGCACGTAACCGGGGCGTCTGCCATGCAGAAGACGAGTCCAGCCAGCTTTGACAAGCGATCCGCTCGTTAATTCAATTGTCAATATACAGAAAGCCAATATGCAGATATTTTTGATGCTCAATGAATCATTTGAGTCATTTTCCAGGCACAAATGTCAGTCACTCTTCAACTCCATTTCATCAGCTGTTTGGATTTGCTTCGCCTGTGAAACTCTGATAGAGCAAACTCCATTCAAGTAAAACAATGACTATTTTCCATTCATGACGAGGTCATTATTTACCAGTTGCAGGCCTACAGCATCACTGGCATTGACGCACTTTGATGTACCCGATGAGCATCAGAGAACAAACGGGGAGGCCAATAAATTTAGTACCAGGCTGTCCTTTTGTTTCTTTCATAGCCATCTGTAATGAAAAATGTGTTTTCGTTTTGCCGGCTTAAGGTTAGTTTTCCCGCAAAGTTACATTCCGTGCCGAAACACGTTGACCACTGCGACCCTCGTGGCAGATGTTTCGGCTGACTCACTGCCAGGCCAAACTGGTGTCAGACCAGGCTGCCCTGTTTGCGCCGGTGGGTTTTAGTCGGGGTTACTTACATCAATGGGGGACTTGGAGTACTTCAGGATACCGTTGTCCAGAACAAAAAAACGCTGCAGAGAAAACATGCACAGAATAACTTGCTGGTTAAATAACAGAGATGCTGCACTTTGAATGTAGAGCCCATCTATGCAATCTGTGTTTGTATCTTTTATGGATTTGATATGGAAAGTTGGCTGTGAGACACTAACACATGTGCTCTGTGGTTTAAATGATCAAGAATCAAGGTATAAGTGGCAGAGAATAAGATGTTCTGACTATCCAGCGGACTTGTGCGATGGAAGCCGGTAAATTCGGTAAATTCTTTTATGCAACATCGCTTTACCAAAGTGTTTTCTACATTTTTTAAGGGCGTTTTTGAACAAAAGCCGTCGTGATTTGCCTTTGGAATCCTACCTTGTGCCAGCCCTTCAGAGGCCATTTCCGCTTCTTCAGCATGAAGCCCTCATGTTTGTCTGGCCTCTGGACATTGCTCTGACCGATTTTCAGCCCCTCAATGATTTCCCAGCTGTCTGCCTCCTAGAGAGGAATAGAAAAGCAGTTCCGTGTCAGAACTAATCCACTTATCCCTCCAGAATAAGACGAAATACACTCGCTATAAAAAGAAAAGATGGGCCTGCCATGTCCAGCCTGATTGATGGAGGAAATACGGAAACACGCGGAACCCTTCTTTATGCTTTCCTCTTGCGTTATGGATTTGAGCAAATCCGCCCCCATTCAAATGGATCTCGCACTCTCAGCACTTCCACGCCATTAGCTTTCTCATGACACTGCTCTCCATGCCGCTGGAGTGGGTTTGTAAATCAAATTGACACCTCTGGAGTAAAAGGATGCCAGGGGTCAGCCGGGGACAGGTAACCCGCGTTCCACAGGGGCGGGTGGGAGGGCTTCTCAAATCGTGGTCGCTTGAATGAGTTCAACATCTCGTAACAGGTGAGGGTCACCAGCGTCCGGTCACGCTGACCTGACGTAACGCGTCCGGCTCGCTCCACCTGTTCCAATCCCTCACTTTTGATATTTTGGTTTTTACGCTGCTATTTTCACTTTACACACCCCTCATCTGGGAGCAACAGATTTAACAAGGCTGCGCTGCCTTTGAGGGTTCATAAAAACAAACCGACCAACAAACAGGCAGTATTTTGATTTGATGCAAAACCAGTGATAAGTATTCAGACGTTTGTCGACAATGGCTCTGGCATTGCAATAATATTAAAAATATACTTTGAACCCCAATTCGCAACATGTTTTTACTATGATTTACATATTATTTTTCTATTTATCTACAGAATGACATTAATTGGAAATAAATTATTATAGGATTTTCAAATAGATTAATATATTATTTCAAGAAATCAGGAAACCAGGACTGTGATTTTGAAAATGAGGCCATACTTTGGTTACCATCCAGTATCCTCACATTTGCCAAAATGCCTTTAATATTCTACACCCCCCCCCCTTTTTTTTGTTTGTTGCTCAGTGAGCTTCTTCGTTAAAATGCTTCAGTGCTACTGTCCCATTTCCAAAAAAAAATGGGATGCTGCATAATATGTAAACAGAAAAAGAATGTGATAATTTGCAACAAACTGAAACCGAAAATGGGATCGGAGGAGTGCAATTGCTGGATTTCTGAAAGTGGAACATTCCCCGTTCTTGCTCGATTCAAGATTTCAGTCGCTCAACAGGGTCCCCTTTGTTTCATAATGTGCCAAACATCTCCAGTGGGTGACAAGCCGGGTCTGCGGGCAGGTCAGTTTGGCATTCAGGCCTCCACAGAGCGATGCAATTGTAATACATGACCAGTGTGGTTTGGCATTGTCCTGCTGAAATAAGCAAAGTCTTGCTTGAGAAAACGATGTTCACTTGGCGGCAGTAGTTGCGCTCAAATCTCTATGTGTGGTTCAGAATTAATAGTGCCTTCACAAATCCTATGTCATGTGCATTAATGCAACCATGTACCATGGTGGTCGGATTCTGGCTTTTGAACTGTGCGCTGATAACAAGCCATAGACGGTCCTTCTCCTCTTTATAGCCCGGAGGTTGCAGCATCCATGACTTTCTAACATAGTTTCAAATTTTGACTCACAGCACAGTTTTCAGCTTTGCCTCAGTCCATCTTAAATGAGCTCAGGTCCAGAGAAGGCAGCTTTGCTTCTGGATATGGTTTATATCCAGCGCAGGTCAACAGAGTCATGTCTGTTTTCAATGCAGCGCCGCCTGCTGCCCCGGTAATGTTGCTAACCCGTTGCCATTTGCCGTACTTAATTATGAGATGCTCCATCAGGTGTTTTCTTTCAGCGTTTGCCAACTTTTCCGGTCTTTTGATTCTACTCTCCTGACCTTTTTTTTTTTTTTTTGGAAACATGCTGGCATCATTTTCAAAATGGGCACAGACTCTTCAAAAAAACAATGTAATTTATTAGTTCCAACATTTAATGTGTCATCTGCGTGCCATTTTCAATGATATATAGCGGATTCACGATTTAGCAAATTTTCAAAAAAAAAATGTGATCAGCCATCAGGCTTTTTGCTTATGTTGACACTGTCGCGCCTCATCGTCCCGCTTATTGCTTACTGAGTCATGATTATTTACATTTGAAACCATTTTTTTTCGATAACTGGCTTCTTCTTGCATTTCATGGTGTTCTGCCACCATTGCTATAAAACGCTCCAGATCTGTCGACTCTGTATCCAATTGAGGTCGCTGCCCATTAGAATATGGACAATATTAGTAAAATAAAATTCACTCAAAACACTGCATCAGTGGAGGTGCAGTTAGCACACGCAAAATCTTTAAAACTCAACGTGCACAATCTTCTCAAACCAAACAGCCTTTGGCTCGCCGCTGCAGTGCGATGTTACGACCTTCAAGACAGCGCATCGGGCATGTTTGATGATACCTGACCTTGTTTTGCGGGACATTTAACAAAAGTGGACAACAGCTAATTTAATCTAATGACCAGCTGAGCGGACCTGTTTGGTAATGAGGTCATGCCTCTTTGGTGGCCTTGCACAACTCAGGAGGTGGAGTGGCTCGGCTTCATTAGCAAAATGCATCTCACCCTTCGCAGCAATCATATTGCGGAAGGAAGTGGTTTCCTCATACCGCGGTCATTATTGCCTGAACCACCGTGCTGTATGATGAGGCCATAATGCCTTTGAAATAATCAATACATAAATGCTGTATAGCCAGGAGGAGCACCTTCTCTAACTCGCAATAACAAGCAGCAGCTTTAAAAGAAGACCTTCCCACAAACTTCCTTTGCGTTGTCGTCACGCTAACAAACAGACTCCAGATTGAAAAATCAATGCTGCACTAAATAGAAAATAGCCCGCGCTGCAAATGCTGCAATTCAGTGGACTTTCCTGGGAATCATTTTAAGATATGATTTATCCAGCGCCGCGAAGACACAACTCTCACGAGGGATCAGTCCAAAGATTCTCCCTCAATAAAGAACAACACCAACAATCAGCACATGAATTGCTGCTACAGTCAAGAGAATTAGCTTTACTTATTTGTCCCTGAAAACAGAGCTGAATTAGACCAATGGGATTGCCCGTACCCTGCTCACAGTCATTGATCTCTCTGCAGAATAATTTCAAACCAAATGAGCTGCTCCCTCTTGGTAAGTTTACCCCTTTAATGAGGGATTTTGCAGAAAACTAGACTGTCTGCTTTTCTAAGTGGAAAAAAAAGTCCCCCTGAGCCTAATTTTTCAATATTGGACTTTACTTTTGCTTTTTTTTTTAATCCATATAATCGTTTTTGTTTCGTTTTGTTTTTTTCAATTTTTGCGTCATTACGTCAGTGGGTAGACACCAGTCGGTGAAAATGGCAGTGAGCATTGGGTAATTAAGCATACTTGGCCAATAAAGCTCATTCCGAATTCCGATTCTAAGGACAAAGTGTAATCCTGATCAAGCGGGTCAATCAAACATTCGAACGCTGTCAGTTTTATGGCCGGGTCTCGAAGGCTCCGCCGCTTGCGATGACACTCAGCGACTTTTATAGCCGCGATTAATCAAACTATAACAGTTAAGGTCTCACTGAGAGAGAGAGAAAGGACAAACACTCCTCAGCGACACCTGAGGCCAAATCTGCACTATAAATATCAGTGCAACAGCCCACTTCTGATGACAGGTCCCTCTTACATATCTGCTTCTGTGGTGGTGTACATGGAAAAAATAAAATTCTCTACCGCTGCCGAGAGCTGAAAGAGCGCTGATATAAATCTTTATTGAGAGGCTGCAGGACAACGCAAGCCCCTTTGCTCTCGGCGGATTCCCGTCGATGTAAAATATTGTTGTAATAAAATGAGATGAATCTTTCATGGGCGTTCCGGATTCAACAAAATCTAACAGAATAGTGCCAAACCCAAATTAAACACAATAAAGGCCGTACAATTATGTGATTCGACCAAACAACAGTCAGTCTCTGTTTAGACATAATACATGCTTTTAAAACAGAGAATGCTATTTAATGGGAGGAAAGAACCTCTGTGGGCACCTAAGTCTGAGTTCAAGGGAGTAATAATGTGCATAATTTAGGACACTGAACTGAGCTGGAACCCCGTTATGGTTTAATAAGCAACTTACAAGTTAATTGTTGCCCTCTGTGCACACACATGTGTGTACATGAACATTTTTCAGTGAAACAGGGGTCATCTTGCGTCCAAAAAATTTCGAGAAAGTAACAGATTCCGAATTTTCTAATGGGCAAAGGAGGCGGTGAATCGTGGGACTCTTTAAATTAAAAAACAATTTTCAGCATCTATTAGCCACAGCGGAACTGCTGTGTGAATGGATTCCGCCGCGGCGTCTGGCTGGCTCAGCAGTAACGCCCCCGAGTAAGAGGGCGGGCGGCCACATGGGTGACGAGCTTCCGTCATGAAGGACTGCTTATAGGCACGCTCTCCTACTCTGTGTGCCACAGTTCCAGCTACAAACCCTCAGTCCTCCCATGCGACCTGATGGTCGATTGATTCAGTAAAAGCGTCTCTGGGTAATGGAGAAAGAGGAACAGTGGACGTGTTGTGTGAATGAAATAAGAAAAGCCCCTCCCCCACCGAGACAGAATTAATTTAGCAACCAAAGTTTTGCAGAAGACCGTTTTTACCCTGATAATACCGTATATGAGACAAGCCACGACCTCCACACATTAATCAGGGGAGGAGCAGTCATGGTGGTTTGTCATGGATTATTATTGTATGAGATGCTCTCTGTTAGGATAATGTCCGCTTTTCAGCTGCTCTGCTGTGGGAAGAGTTCATATCATAATTCAGGTACAAGACAGAAAGGAAATGCACTTTTACAAATAACACTGCCACCGCGAATCCACAACGTCCTTCCATTTTAAAACAGTGCGTAAGATTATTAAATCATTGCTATTTTCCTGCGATAAATCTAACTATCCTCTACATATTGGCTTTAGCATAGCGGATGATTCTATGCGTTTCTCTTACGATCTTAAAATCAGCTCATCTGGCCCGGAAATGACAAGTAGGATGTCTTGAATGACATGTAATGTCATCCACAAACAGTAAATGTGTTTGTTTGTGTGAGAGCTAGAGAGGCTCTGGAAGCGGTAATAGTGCAAGGGCAGGAGCTGAGGTACCTGAATTAATGGAGGGGCT